>OW804102.1:49168887-49330030 GCA_942159475.1 Sthenelais limicola
GGTTATTAGATTTAGATTTTAGATTTAAAAATATTTTATTCAGGAACTTCGACATTTTCATACAAGAAGCACAAATATTCTCAGGGGAGCCTGAATTATTAGAAAAATTTTACATAATACAGCAAATGAGAGTTAAGTTACAGATGTTTTAGATAATACTATTATAAGCTTTATGACTCTATCGAACATAGAAAGATTGATAAATTAAGCTAGTTTTTAAACATATATATACATAAATCAAATACCTCGAAAAATAAGAACAGTCTCCATACTCCTATTACATAAGGTGATGCAAAGTTGCAGGATGATTAAAATACATGTATACAGTGTGTCGACGCCGCGCTCTTTCATATTAACCATTAATAATCATATAAATTTCAAATAGTTGTACATTTCTTCAAGAAGCGATCAGCTGTATCAATACTACCAGCAACCATGGTGTAACAGGTGTAAATCATACCTTGAGAAGCAACCTATGCAAATTTAGACAAGCAATACAACATTAACCGTAATATATAATTTTCTCATCCATTTTTCGATTTTTTTTCGTTTTCTTATAAGCATCATTTTATGATTCGACTAATCCTGCTCTAATAAAGTTACCTTGATATAGATTTTTCAGTCTAGTCTTGAGTCGTTTAGGATCATTTTCAATACGTATATTTTCAGGCAGGGCATTCCACAATCCTACACCTCTGGCCAACGTACATCTACTTAGCCCTGTTTTTTTCCACCTGTAGACCTCAATACGTCTAGCATTACCATTTCTTAAATTATGTCCATGTGTTGTATTTATGAACTTAGCGGTTCTTGGTAGTAAACACAATAATCTGAGTTCTCTTCTTAGGGAGATAGGTAGTAGCTTACTCAGAACATGTAAATTGAAGACACCTCTACGTTTGTACAAATCACCATAGATTATTCGAAGAGCCTTATTCTGGATTTTTTGAAGGCGTATATAAGAGGTTTTACCAGCTAGATCTATAAACATACAGGATCTTTCAATGATCGGTAATATGAAGGTCTTGTATACCAACAGACACCTTTCCTTGGACAGTAGATGTTTAACTTTGATTAACCTGCCAAGGTAGCAACTAGCCAATCCATAATTATTGTTAATTTGTCTTCTCATAGACAATGTGGAATTAAGCCATAACCCAAGATACTGAAACTCCTGTACAAACTCAATCGGACTGCCATTCATATATACAATTGGTAAATGTCTTGTATAAAGATCAACCGTGCTACGTATGAAAAGAATTTTACTCTTATTGCTATTCACTTTCAGGAAATTGGTGTCAGCCCAGCTTTTAAAATTATTCAGATCGTGTTGTAATAAAGTAAAGGAGTCTTTGCCTAAAATTGGCATACAAATCGCACAATCGTCAGCATAAAGTGTGATTTTACCATGAAATTTTACTTTACATAAATCGTTCAAATAAATAGTAAACATAAGAGGTCCTAAAATACTCCCTTGGGCCACACCAGCCTTCATAGTGATCGGATCAGAGGTAAAATTATTGAAACACGTTCGTTGAGTTCTCCCAATACAGTAGGAACTAAGTAAACTCAAAGTAAGGTCATCAAAACCTAAACATTTCATCTTCTTCAGCAATAATCGAATATTTACACTGTTAAAAGCTTTTGCTATATCGAGAAAAATAATAGCACAGTTGACAGAATGGTCTTTGTAATACAATACATCGTCGAGTACAATCTTTAAAGCTGTATCTGTTCCATAATTTCGTCTAAACCCATGCTGAATATTAGAAATTAGGTCATTCTCCTCCAGATAATCGTTCAATTTTTTCACCAAGATTTTTTCGAACAACTTACTAATAATTGAGGTACATATGATCGGTCTAAGATCATTGACTCTTCTGCTATGCTTCGTCTTTGGTATAAGGGTACATAACCCATCCTTCCAGGGCTGGGGGAAAGAGCCAGTATTTTTTATTTTATTAAATAGCTTGACAATATTTTCTTTGTCAGCGTCGAGAAATTTTTTAATAATACCAGATCGAATTCCCTCAACACAAGAGGATTTTGTGAAGTCTGTATCCTTCATAGCTTCATATAAGTCATTCCTATTTATAGGATCCGCCCAAGTAAAAGTACTGTCACAAACCTGATCATTATGAACAATTCTGGCATCCCAGTTATCCGTACCTATACGACCAAAGAAATTGTTGCTATGATCTGCTGCATCTTTGTCAAATAACTTCTTACCAGTATCGTCAATAATATAAGTTAATTTGGGTGACTGAGGCTTATTGGAATATACGCTCTGTAAAATTGACCAAAATTTTTTTGGATTACCCAAATTTCTGTCAAGTTGTAGTGAGAGGAGATCTTTTTTATCTCGTAAAGATTGCGCTTTAGCAGCTTTTTTTAGCCTGCGTGCGTCATCCCAAAAAACTGTATTATCACGATATCTCTTTGCTTTTTTGAAGGCCTTGTTTTTTCTTTTTATTAACTGGCGCAGTTGTTCTGTACAAGCTGGCTTATTAATTTTCCTACATTTCGACTTTTTTAAAGGGGCTAAATCATCAAGGATACCGATATAGTCATCGTGCAAAGACGTCCACATTTCAGTACTACTGAGGTTATTATTCACATCAATTTCCCTGTTCATTATGTGGTCAAGGGCTTCAGTTAACATGGGAGTAGTCAACCTACTTGTATTTCGATAGCTATACAGATTATGATTTTCAACAATCCTGCCTTTCTTTAATATACAATACACAGGGTGATGGTCACTGAGCTGTACATCAATAGTGCCACACTTCATGAGAAATCGACAATTGGTGAATATAACATCAATGAGCGTACTAGTTCGTTCAGTTTCCCTCGTAGGGACTGTAATTACCTGTTTTAACCCATGCTGATTGCCTATATTAACTAGCCTTTTCACATTGGGGTCATTTTTCCTCAACATATCGATGTTTATATCACCAGATAGTATTATTTCCAGTTTAAGTTTTGCAGCCTGGTCCAACAATACACTCATATATTCAAGAAACGAACCCAGACTCCCCTTAGGCTGTCGATATATTGTAATAACCAATATTGGTTTTCGGTTACCAGCCTTTATTTTAACAGATAGGACTTCAAAATCTTTGTTATTGGCACACAATTCTGCAATTTCTTCACATGCATACGTATTCCTGTGATACACAATTATACCACCGCCCCGTTGATTATCGTAACGATCTTGTCGAATGAAGGAATAATTAGTTAAATTTAAAAGCATTGGAGGGGTGCACTTATTTGTCCAGGTCTCGGTTATGCTTACTATATCATACAAACCATTCAACAATTCCAATTGTAGGTTACCAATCTTGTACAATAGACTTCCAATATTTACATGCACGTATTTCAAACCTTTACTAACACTCACATCAACATTTTTATTAGTCATTGATTTGTTGTGGGACAAACTCTCTACACGTCTCAAAAATAAAAACAATTAGATATAAAACAAGCGAATAAGCATTCATCAAAGCAGTTCGGTGAGGTATCCACCTAAGAGACAAATTCTCGATAAGTGGCGACACCTTCTCCATACTAACATGCCTGGTACGCCGGCTATCACGTCGTTCGGCGACAGTAATACACATGTTGTACATTTAGGAAGCGGTCCAAAAATACATACACTGGTAGAAAATAGAGAATACAACACTCACAAAAATTATGTACGACTATATTAGCCGAGAAAAAAAGATATATACGAGATACATACTTCAAGTAAGGTCCTGTTCAGTCTATCGCTGCCTAGTCCGCCATGACAGTTCATGTTGAGCGGTTATACATGATGTCGTAAAATTAATCGTGTGACGAACCAGCAGTACTCGTGACAAGGCAGTCAATGAAATTTTGAAAATGGTCAAAAAAGAGTATTTCAGGCAAACTGATTACAACTACATAAACATATTGTCACTAGAATGAGAACTTAGTAATTATAGTGATTACGACATCTCAAACTAGGTCACTTAGGTACACGTGTACCGGAACCAGTATGGTGGCTTATGTGTTATGGTGAACAGCTGTTCCGATATAATTTTACAAACTTCTCCGTCAACAAGCAAATTATGTGGATAACAGCAAAAAAATGCATCAATACAACAGGTAAGTACATTAACTAGTCACTTTCACCTTTGTTCGCAGGGTTAGACGTCGTATTGGGCAAGTCTGTCGGTTTTATCAGGGGCCGAGCCGGGGTAGAAGAAACCCTAGGCGTAAAGTCACGTTTCGATCTATTAAGAATCTCGTCGAACACAACAGTACTGGCATTTGGGTCTCTCACATACATTTTCTGGGTCGTATTAAGGGAGTGAAGGGTAGAAGATGCACTTGAATCATTGGAATCTATACTCGAATTGACATCAACCTCAATGTCCTCTTCAGTACGTGCTATTTCTGCTAGGTTATTCAATACGTTGAACTGATTGTGTATTTCAGTTGCAGATTGTTCAGCAGCTCGAGTACCACCTCCTGAGGCCGCTGCAGCCTTCTTAGCCGTTTTTGAAGCCCTGGCAGACTCCCGTCGCTGTCTTCTGGACAGTTTGGATGTATTAGACAGGTTGGCCAAAGTACCTTCAGCTTTAGCACGAGACAACTTGGTACGTGTTGACATGAGAATCGTACCGAGATGGTTTAGGCCCTTCCATTCACCTTTATGGAGGGACGGATCACCTAGGTGTGCACCAGCGCCCCAAAAGGTATTATTGGTAGCTTCGATTAATTTATTGTCACCTGTGCTGAGTAGTTTCTCCGTGAGGGTTTTGTTTTGGATGAACTTGGCTTCAACAAGTAATGACATCATGTCCAATTCCCTCGATTTCCAGTCGCTTGAGCGTTCAATTCGGTCGGATAATGCCTTGATTTCTCTGGGGTCTGAGTTGTGTAGAATGTTTGTGGCCACTTCTGTTTTTCCATGAGATATCGCCTTCTGGTGCCCATAGGCCTGTTCTACCGAGTCATATAAGTAATGAGCAAATTCAAAGCGAGAACTGTAAAAATTGCTTAGGTATGCATACTCTGATTGAAATGCGATACCATGTTTAACCTTCACAATCTTCACGTTTTCAGGCTTGAATTCATCCCGCAGGCAATGCAGTTGATGCTGATTATAAGTGATCCCATTTATAAGGACTTTGTCCCCTCTGGGCGCCGTCGACGACGAATCTGCACCCTTTTCCACCGCGTTCTTCGCCACAAAGCGCATCAGAGATCTGCGCTGTTTGATGTCGACAGAACAGTGCTCGTGGCAGAACATTTTCTGTCTGTTGGGCCAGGTTAGTAGAGAAAAGTCTGAGTTGTCTTTAAAAGGAGATTTCAAGCCCACAATATGGTCTCTGGCACGTTTACTGTAAAGACGTACGATCAAGGGACGAGGGGCATGACCACCCCCACTCTTTGTCTCACGATAGGCTATGTCCACCATATCTTCATTCGTATCCAATAACGTACCAATCAAGGCTTTGGCTAATTCGAAGGGTGTGATGCTTGGGTCCTCGTGTACATGTTGTACAACCAAGTACAATTCTTTCGTCTGTTGTTTGACTATATCGATCTCCTGTTTTTGCGAGATAAGTGAAGTACGGTTGTACTGGGTCTGCCGATTTGTTATAGCGAGTTCATTCGTGACTGATCCTATTTTCTCATCAGTAGCCACTTTAAACTGAGCCAACTCAGATTCCAAGATATCCTGCTTTTTTGTACACAAATCTAGTTTATTCATCAACGCAGCTATGTGCTTTTTGTCCTTTCGACTCTCTGACACAATGTTATCAATAGCTTTTTGTTTTTCAGCATGACTTTCCTGTGAGGAGTTAGCGGCTGAAAAAAGCGTACGTAAATCATGGTCCCAGACGTTGCCTTGGACGGCAATTTCCTTAAGAAAAACATTACACTCACAATGCTTCACAACAGTACCCTGGGTTACTCTAGTTTTCGAAGCTTGATCTTTATCGCTTGGAGACACTGGAGGCGGACGCTTTCTGCTGTCTTCATTATGCACTAAGTCCTTCTCAGCCATTGTGACAGTGGATAGTGACAGTTCGTAAACAATGACAACAGTGCGCGGGAGGTGTATATGTCTCAAATTATCACTCAGGTATGTTCAACAGTTCAGTTTTATCCGAAATCGCGCGTTAACTTCTTCAAAAAACTATATCACAAAGGTACCTGAGCCGATATTAAGTCTTAATCCATTTGGTTAATTCTTGAAATGTGTCGCATTCTCTATGAAATCACCAGATTTAGCAGAGCCCACTCTGTCGTGCATCCGCCATGTTTCATGTTACGATAAGATCTTATTCATTGCATGTTACATATCAGTAAACATATTTTGGTGAGCGTCCGCAATTGACACACCTATTCTAGCATCATATTTGACAAGATGAGATCAAGCCGATTCTAATGATAGTAAACATTGGGATAAGCTTAACATGTTTCCATATGTAGAGTTTGATATTTTTAATTTTGAAAATAAATGTTTGCAATATTCTTGGGTAGTTAATTACCAGTAAATTAACTAAATGTGATGTGTTTCAGGAAAATGAGTCATAAGTCGCAAAATTGATATTTTTCAAAAATTTTTTTTACAAGATCACATTATTGGAATGTTCTGATTTTTAGGGGGTTCATCACTCATAGTTATATCAATCGATGTATCAAATTTCAGTACAATCTATGTAATATATCCTTTCGTTTTAAAGGTCCTCACATGGACGAACAGAATTTAGTTACTTTACTGTTTATTGACCCCCAGAAATATTGGAAACTTTTTTTAAAAACGAAAATATCAAACTTAAAATCTAGAAATACCTATAAGATTATTAGACTGTTTACTATCATTGGAATCGGCTTGATCCCATCTTTTCAAATATGGTAATATCTCAAAATCTATTTTTTGCGACTTATGACTCATTTTCCTCAAACGGATCACAAATATATTCCATAGGATGACCTTCGAAATGCAAGTATACATGTATCGCACTGTCTGGAGATATAAGCTGATAAATTTCAACAAACACATCTTGTGAATAGATCACTTTGAAAAGTATCAATTTTACTATTTGTTTCTCATTTTCCTTGAACACATCACATGTGTCACTAGTAACCTTCTGAATTAAAACCTTCTGAATCTGAATTACCAATACAAAACCTATAGGTGGTGTGTTTTAGGTAAATGAGTAACACGTAGGCATCGAATCACTGACATTTCTCACAATTCTTATCTGATCTGAGTGTTTGGGCCTAGACTGTACAGGTTCTGTCCCTTTTCTTGTGGCATAACTTGGAAGTGACATGGAAATGAAGAAGGCATTGAGACATTGGTGCAGTCAGTCGACTTCTCAGCGCCTGGAATATATGCATGAGCATTGCTATCCCCTATGGCCGGATCCAGTCCATAACCCACCACTCTCTTCATCATTTCATGTCCTCTCCCATCTACTTCCCTGCTCCCCCTCCCGTCCCCTCCCGCCCTGCCCCTCCCTGCCCCTTATCCCTTAGTCCTCCTCCCTCCTCCCTGCTCCCTGCCCCTGCTCCCTCCCCCGCACCCCCCTGCTCCCCGTGCTCCCTCCCCCTGCTCCCCCTCCCTTCCCCTCCCTCCCTCCTCCCTGCCCCTCCCTGTCCCTTATCCCTTAGTCCTCCTCCCTGCTCCCTGCCCCTGCTCCCTCCCCTACCCACTCCCCCCCCCTCCCCTACCCCCTCCCTCCCTCTCCCTGCTAACTATGAGTAAATGTAATTTATATCTTGTTTCTCAATCCAGTCCTTCTCACGCCATGACGCAATCATCTTCTCCCGCCCCAGGGGGCGCCACCCAACTTCCTCCCTTGTCACATGATCTCTAGCATATCACATGACATGCGAGGTGGTCACATGGTCGGTCATGTGATGAGTAGGATGGATGAGACTGGTGCTGAGATTTGCATAAAGGTGGCAAAAGCCTGGGCGATAAAGGGGGTAAATAGCTGCAGCCGCAGCCAAGAGTTTGTGGTGAATATTTGGGGCCAGATTGAGGAAAACAAACCAATTATCTCCTTATTGTTCTTGCAATTGTGTCCATGAGTTCTTTCTTTCAATCTATACTTTTCTATACAAAATACTAATTGTGATGTGTTTCAGGAAAATGAGTCATAGGTGGCAAAAAATAGATTTTGAGATATCATTAGATTTGAAAAGATCAGATCAAGGGGATTCCAATGATAGTAAACAGTCTTATAATCTTATGAGTATTTCTAGATTTTAAATTTGATATTTTCGTTTTTGAAAAAAAAAGTTTTTAATATTTCTTGGGGTCAATAAACAGTAAAGTAACTAAATATATAGTCCATATAAGGACCTTCAAAACGAAGGGATATATTACATAGATTATCCTGATATTAGATGCATCGATTGATATAGCTATGAGTGATGAACTCCTCAAAAATTAGAACATTCCAATAAAGTGATCTTGTGAAAAAAACACTTTGAAAAATACCGTTTTTGCGACTTATGACTCATTTTTTCCTGGAACACATCACAATTATGCTAGTCATAGTCGTGGAAAACTCCATTTTCCTCACATTCTACAGAATTACATGTTTTGATTACCATATCTCTGTATATATATCCAAAGATGAATTCATATGTGATACAAGTGTATAGGTGATATCAATATAACCATTCAATATGATTGAACCTATTTCTAGGAATGGTAACAATTAGCCTATAGCTCTAATACTCCAATGCAATATTTAATTACGTTTAGACCCTTGCCTTCACATGTAGAATAGTAGATGTTTGCCATGTCCGATCCATATAATGGGTCAGATCTTCAGAAATGCACAATTGGCAGCACTACATATTTAGAAAAATTCTGCTGAATTAAACTGAAAAAATGGCTAATGCTTGGTATATCTCAGTACATTTGAAATTGCCTCGTTTCAAACAATCTGTTTGATTACGTTAAACTGCATTTTAAAAGTCATTTCTGTCTTGAATTTAGGTTATTGGGGAGAATTGGAGGAGGTAAATTGTACATTTTCTGATGATTTCACCCATATATCCAGCACAGAGCAAAAGGTGGGCGATATTCCGAGTGCTCCAATAATCACAGGGATTATTTGATTGTGGGTGGTGCAAGCGGTGCGATAATTGACTTAGTGTTGACGCAGTGGGCAGGCGTGGTCAGTGTCAGACACCCGTCCAATCCCCTCACTCCCCTCTAGGGTCAAGTGACCAAACACAATTCACTAAGACAGGTCAAAAGGACCAATAGCAATATATGCGGTAGCTATAGGCCCGTTTACTGCTGTCTGTTTGTGGGTAAATCCATCAGAAAATGTACAATTCGGCTCGACCAATCCTCCCAAATAACCTAAATTTAAGGCAAAAATAACTTTCAAAATGTAGTTTAACATAATCAAACAGATTGTTTGAAATGAGGCAATTTCAAATATATTCAGATATAGCAAGCATTAGCCATTTTTGAGTTTAATTTAGCAGAATTTACTTGATATGTAGAGCTGCCAATTGTGCATTATCTGAAGATCTGACCCATATGTATTGAGGGTTACAGGGACATGAGTCACAAGTTTAAAAATGGATATTTTTCAAAGTGATTTATTCACAAGATCTCCTTGTCGTAGTGTTCTCATGTATTAAGTGCTCAGCACTTCAAGTGATAATAATCCAATTGGTCAATTCTAAGAGAGTGTATTAAATATACCCTTGCGCTTCAAAGGTCATCCTTTGGAATAGATTTAATTACTTTACCGGTTAGTGCCCTCGCAGAAATAGTGCACACTTATATAAGAGTATGTAAAATATAATATTGAATAAACAATTCAGAAATCTAATAGAGGACAATGGAGTGGCTACTAAAACTGCCCTATTGTTGTGTGGAGGTCAGAGATCCAATAGCAATATATGCAAAAGCAATGGAAAGCATACATAAACCAAAGCATTTGTAAGCATGTAAGAATTACCCCACACTATATCTTTATCTACTGCAAGCTACGCAGCCCCCACAGAAAGTGAAAACACTGTACAAAATTGTATTATGTGCTTTGTTTTATTGTTATTCTATTTTACACTGTTTAAAAACGTATCTGTTATATGATAAGCATATGTTATCTTAATAAGTAAAGGGTCCTGTCGGAAGAACTGTCTTCTGAAAACTGACTGAGACAGGAGACCCATTCTCCATGTAGGCCATAAGTACGCTAGATCTGCCGAGAGAAAAGGCCACATTTAGTAGATTCTGCTAATCAGTCTGACAAAAGGCCAATACGATAGGTATATATCTGGGTATTTCATATTCCCTTGATTCAAACAATGTATTTGGTTAAGTTGAATGGAATTTTGAGAGGATTGCTGAAGGGAAATTGTAAATTTTCTGGTGATTTCACCCATAAACTCCCTACGTAAAGTTTTACAATTTTATTTATGAAGATTGGCAGAAGATGGGCAAAGGCCATGTATCTGTGACTGAGGCTTAGCTGATATATGATCCCACAGGGACTCAAGCATCTATTTTTGATTCCACTGTGGAATTGATTTTGAATTCTGGTCTACGATTCTCCATACTTCTTTAGCTTTTCCTACCTCTAAGGATGTTCAGACAGATTGCTTCTAGGACTGTATAGAGAGTGTGGATTTCAGTAATTTTTGAATAATTGATCGATGAGTTTTTGATTGATGATTTTTTTAAATAATTTACTGTATCTGCCAATGGAGAAGACTACACATGAGGTTTCAGTATCAATGTATTATACATGTTTCCATAACACAAGCCTCCACCTTTCCCATCATGCATTTGATTTTCATAAATAATTTATACAAGCTGTGATATTATTGAAAGCATTCTTGCAATTTTTGATAAAAATGTTGCCAAATATTTGTATGTCAGATTTCATCAGAATCCATTCCAGCATGCACTGTAGTAGACATGCGCAGTGGCACATGCAAATCCCCTATTATGCCAGGGTTCATCAAAGACCATAGTGGTACACCCAAATATGGGTCAGATAATTAGAATATGTACAAATCTTATCGACTACCTCATCGCCACCGCATCGCCAACGATTTTGTCGGCAGTGGCCGGACCGCTTTACTCTGTATTTCTAAACACTTTAAATCGACTCTAGCAAGGCCTAAGAGGACATCCTAGAATCACACGCATCTCGACAATAATAGAAATGTTTCAACAAAATGTATCCTAGTGAATCAATCTTAGGCACAGTTCTCCCGAAATTGATACCCATGTTCATGCAGTAAACGAATTCCTTTTCGTATGTATATTTTAGACAAGTGTCTCCGATAATGCCACAATTATGGACTTGTTACGGTTTTATTTCATTGCTCCCACCCAGATTTAAGATCTATGGGTGTTGATGGTCATTGGTGGTGCAGCATGTTTATCGGTCTAAAGTTCTGGCTTTGGGCCCAGAAGCCTGACAGTGGTTTGGGTCCAGACCCCGCTGTGGGCACCATTTCTCCTCCACCCCAGTGCCTGCTAACTGGGACATCAAAGGCCGACCCTGTGTATGGCTGTTCTGAGCACGATAGACAGTAGAGACCCATTGCTAATATTTTAGAAAAGTAGGGTATCGCACCTGTCATAGCGTGTTTCGTCTAAACACTAAGGTACAATAGGTAAGACCAGTTGTGGAGCCTATTAGAAACATTATTATCCACTGTATAAGGATTACTAACCGATGTTGAGGGCCTGCTATAGTCTCGAGGCAACGCCAAGGGCCTATGCAACAACATGTGTGATGTGTTACAGGGAAATGAGTCACAAGTCAAAAGAAATGGATTTTGAGATATCATCATTTTTAAAAAGATGGGATGAAGCCGATTCTAACGATAGTAAACATTAGGACATTTAATAAGTGTTTCTTTAATAAGTGTTTCAGTAAAACAGTTTGCAGTATTCTTTTTGTGGTCAATTACTAGTTAAGTAGCTAAATATACTCTCTCTCTATATATTCTCTCTATATATAAGACGACCTTAGAAATGCATGAATATATTAAATACACTGTCTTTAAATTTGGTTCACGTATTCATGGGACCTCAACGACTAGATAACCCAGAACTGAAAACATTCCACAAAAGTGCTCTTGTGAATAAATCACTTTGAAAAATGCCAATTTTGCGACTTGTGACTCATCTTCAGAGACACATCAGAGAATTATTATAGAGTAAGGTGTGTATAGTTTATTTCAGAGAAATATATCAGCTCAGACCTATATGGAAGTGTTATAAAACTGAGCCCTAAAGATCATCAATCTCTCTTAAATGCTTTCAATTCATTCAAAAGTGGCATCTATGGGTCAGATTTTAAGAAAATGTACAATTAGCAGCTGTACACATTTAGTCAATTCTGCTAAATTAGGGTGTAATTTGGTCAATACTAGGTAAATTCGAGTGTATTCGGCATTGTATTGATTCTAGCAATCTGTTTGGGTAGTTTGAACTGTATTTTAAACTTTATTTTCGTCTAAAATGTGGGTTATTTGAGAAGATTGGAGAAGGTGAATTGTACATTTTCTGAAAATCTGACCCCTATAACAATAATAGATATTCATGACTGAATCTTTTGTTGCCAATATACACCTTAAGGTATTTTCTGCTGACTAATCGGCCTACCAGTGGGTGAATATGGACTTACCTCTGGGCAATGCCATCATCATGTGTTATTCCCAAATACACATCCTAAACTAGTCCCATAGATATAACATTGTCAACTAAATACATAAAACGAAATATCCAAAACAATTATAGATTAATGATGGAAGTCTCAAGCCATAAGGAACGTTATGCTCAACACCCTACCAATGAATATATAGACTCACTCCGGGGCAAGGTCATTAGCATTTGATTGATTTGAAAATATTTTATTTAGGACATAGACATTTCCATACATATAGTACAAATATTCCCAGAATAGCCTGAATTCTATTTAATTAAGATTGAAATTCGTTGAAAAAAAGAGTAGGCTAATTATAGAAGAAGATTGAAATTTATGGTAACATTCACTCTTATTGGTATCACTACCATAATGATCTGATCTGATGGTGTTGTGCTAAGTCATTTATACATCGAGACAAAAGAAAACATATCAGATATACCTTGAGCTAATATATTTACTCAATACATATACATATAGTATACCATACGTTTCATGTCTGAATCAGAAACATTTTACTAAAAACATAATTTTTTAAAAAACAGGACACATAATTATCAGTAGGATCGCGTCGTGCTCTTGCACGTAGACCATTGGGTATTACATTTACGTATTAAATTAAGTTTACCATTAATAAGCAATCAACTCTATTTTGTAAACACAGGCCTATTCGTAAGGTATTCTTATTATATAGTACACTATAATCGTGCTATCCTATATAATTTAACACTGAGGTTCGTCATTGAGAGTCATTGAGATAACCATTTGTTTTCCAGAGTATAAACATCCTAAACTAGTCCCATAGATATAACATTGTCACTTAAATACACACAAAAGACATATCCATAACAATTATAGGTATAGTCATGACGGTAGTTTCAAGCCATGAGGTAGTTTCTGCTTGACCAATGGTCACTCCCCTTAACACCCTACCAGTGAATACATAGCATGACTCTGGGGCCTGGTCATCAGCGTCTGTTATCCAGATATAAATATCTTAGATTGGCTTCGCAAGAATATCAATTTCTCTTAGATACATTCAAAAGGGATATCCATAACAATTATACGTATCAATGACAAGTCTGAATAGAAGTCTCCTGTCAATACAGAACATAAAGTAGTTTCTGCTTGACCGATGGTCAGGACCCTAGATAGACACCCCACCATACAGTGAATATATATTATGTGATGTGTTACAGGAAAATGAGTCACAAGTTGCCAATAACGGATTTTGAGATATCATCTTATTTGAAAAGATGAGATGAAAGGGGATTCCAATGATAGTAAACATTAAGGACATCTAAGAAGTCTTTCTATATTTTATATTTCATATATTTATGATTGGGAAGTTGGTACATGGATTAATACGACTTACCGTGCTTAGCTCCTAAAACATGAGTACATTCCAACAAAGTGATCTTGTGAATAAATCACTTTCGAATAATATATCAATTGTGCGACTTGTGACTCATTTCCCTGTAACACATCACACAGTGTATTAAATATATTCATACATTTCTAAGGTCATCTTATAGAGTATATTTAGCTACTTTACTAGTAAATGTCCCTCCAGATATATTGCAAACCTTTTTTTATAGGAACATTTCTCAGATGTCCTTCTTGTTTACTATCATCGGAATCGCCTTGATCACATCTTTTCAAATATGACGGTATCTCAAAATATATTTTGTATGACTTGTGACTCATTTTCCTGTGACACATCACGTATAGGTCCAGTGTAAGGCTAAAATAAGCTCCTCCTATAATGGCGGCCCAGAGATAAAACTACCATCATCTGCAAGTGGGACTTGGGTCATCAGCCCCCAATGATAGAGTCAAAGTGACCAGTCAATAGAGACTGACCACAAGCCTCTGTACATAAATCAATCAACTGACCACTACCCCTGACCGCCGCTGCCGCAGCCATAGGAGGAGGACCAGGCGTGAGGGGGACAGCGCGGACAAGGCTGACCATTGATTGCACGTGGATGAGATAAAGAACTTTTTATTATATTCTATCTGAATACAACACCAGGGCTAACTTCTCACGTCATGTTTTAGAATTTGTGCCAGTCTCTTACATGTAACAGTTCTTATGATCCGAAAATTATTAATATTATTAGAGATTAGAGAACCATTACGGGGCAGTTTGAACTCAAGACGCATTTTTATTTAAATCTGCATCCTCAGCTATTCCGACAAGTAAAAGTAAGGAATAATAAGCGTAAAATTGTACCAAAACTATTATTATTTAAGGATACAATAGAAGACCTACTTTGGAGAATTGTCTGACCTTTTCATGCTTGTAACTGTTATTATATCACAACTTGGCTCGTTATCAACCTCACAACTCACTGATCCAGACTATGCATAATGTTTCGGAAAAGTACATGTGTGTTCCGCCGAGTAACGAAGGCGCTTGTTATCTTCGCTCTGATTGGTTCGGTGCGCGCTGTATTATCCAATGAGATTGAGTCTTTCAAAGTGTTTGGGATGCATAAGATAAACAAGTTTCGGCGGAAAGCCATGCGAGGTAAATAAATCCTTTTTTAACATTAGTTGTGATATAAATATTGAAGTTTGATCAATTGATCAAGTTTGATCTACTCGTTGGGATCCCATGCACTCGTAGTTGAAACGGTTGTATCATCACGAGTGGCGTAGCCACTCGTGATGATACAACCGTTTCAACTACTCGTGCATGGGATCCCAACTCATAGATCAGTCATCGTTGCATTCCATCTAATTATTACATGAATAAAAAAATTCAATATACATATAAAATCTTACCAAATGTACCCATGCTATGACTTATAGGACTGGATTTATCAATATTCTGCTGCTGTTAGGAAAGGAAGGAGAATCCGCCCAGGGAAAACTACTGATGAGCAATAATACGTGTAATCATCATCGGAAAGGATTCGGCCGGGTCCTCCAAATATAAATGAGGACGTTTTAGAAGCCCTATAGCAAAAACATCAAGACAAAATCCTCCCAAATTCTGGTCAAATGACTTTTGAATGATTAATGATGTTTACATTTTGACCGACGTTAGCTGAGAGTGCAGCTAACATCGTTAAGTTTATAATTTGTCCATTTCGACTTTTTTCCCCCCAACATTTGTTTTTTTTATTCAGGCAAAAGACAACAGTTACACTCTCACAAATCAATTGTGAATTTCGTTATGTCCTGAAGATGCAAGATTATTACATTTCATCGTTGCAGGGAAGCGTTTAAATAACATTATTTCCTTATCTAGTTAAGCTTGCCGTCTATTATATAACAAAATACAATCTTAATGAAATAATGGTGTTCTTGGTGAAGTTTTCTCGATTTTATATGAGTTCCTTAATTATGAGATGAGATGGGTATGATAGTTCCTGGCTATTGTGTGATCATAAGTTCATTTAAGGGGATTTAGATTTAGATTTAGAAAATATTTTATTCAGGTCTACAACATTTCCACACGTATATAGTATGAATATTTTCAGGACAGCCTGATCGAAAAAACAGATGGTGACAAGAGATTTATACATCAAATTTACAGAGAACAGCACATGATACGTTTAGGTAATCTAATTTAAGTTAATTTATATAATACTCATGTTAGGTCAAGGTCATGTTAGGGAGTTGGTGAGATTGGTTGGTTTTATAATATGTACAATTGATAATTTTGAAAAATCCGAAGATATTTCTGTTCCTACAGATACCATAGCCTGGCTGAAACTTCTATAATCTTCTAGATAACACTATCGACTTTAGATAAGTTTGAAATTTAATTAAATCTATAATTGAGCTAGATTGAATCTGATTATCCATTTACATAATACAACATGTTTAGGGCATAGCTGTACACTGATCGTAAGTAGATTTGTAATTAATATTTAAAACATTGTGTTAACTAATTAGTATTGATATATTGCAAAAAACAAAGACTGAAGAGTAAGACCCTGCCCACACTCAGCCGATTTGGCCCCCGATTGCCCCCCGATTTGGGTCTCCTGATAAATCCTAGGATTTCATTTCCAATCCTGGTTGATGTTATTTAAAAAATATAAACCAGGACTTGAAATGAAATCATAGGATTCATCGGGAGACCAAAATCGGGGACAATCGGGAGGCAAATCGGCTGTGTGTGGGCAGGGTTTAAAGGGGTTTAGAAACCTTTGTACCTCACCCTTCTCTGTGGTAGATACTCCACTGACAGCTGATCCCAGCTCTTGCATGGTTTTACTCCCAGACAGTTCACTCTCCCTTAAAAATTCTTTCTCAGATAAAATGCTCAACTCTGCCTGACGAATCAATACATGTATACTATATGGGTAAGGGACAGGGCGTTGGAAGATTGCAATAATGTGTTTCAGGAAAGTGAGTCAAAAGTTTTCAAATTGATAATAAAGCTCAACATAACCAAACAGCTTTTATGATCAACACAATACATACACTCAGCTATACCAAGTATTTATCATCGCAGTCAAATTTAGCAGAATTTGCTAAATGTACTCGAATTTACCTAGAATTGGCCAAATTGCAGCCTAATTTTGCAGAATTTACTAAATGTGTACGGCTGCCAATTGTACATTTTATGAAAATCTGACCCATGTAAGAACTTTGTAGAGTAAACAATTTATGTGAAAGTAGTAGAAAGATATTAATGATTTTGAAACCCAACGCATGCATATATAAACTATATTACTGGTTATGCGTATTTGATCATGTTTAAATTTGATTTGATTTTTAATTATGTTTCTTCAGGACAAAAAAAAATACATTTCAGCGACGAGCGTTTACGTTCTCAGAGGTTGTCTGATTGCTTAAGGCATGGCATTATATTATATATTTATGATACAAAAAAGAATTTTAATCACGAAAAATACACATTTCAAATATATAATGTAATATGCTTCACAACTCTATATATGTCATATATAAGAAACATTTGAATAAAAATGATTTGATTTTGATTTTGATTTTAAAAATATTTTTTTCGGGGCATGTTAACATTTTCATACATCAAGTACAAATATTCTCAGACAAGCCTGATTTGAATTATTCAAATTTGACATTAAAGTAACTACTAGATAGATTTAGTTCGTTTTCAGATTTTCAAGCAAGAAAAGGACAAAGTTTAGACTTTGTAAGTTATATAACATGTTTAAAATATTTTAACAGACCAGCATGATAAACCCATTATAGATTTTTTTTTTGGACACATTTTATTCAGGTAAACAGGCAGTTACAATCTTCACAAAAATAATTAAATAATTGTGATTTTCATCATGACCTGACCTTATTTGGCTATTAAAATAAGCTTGGAAGTTTCTATATAAATCCATTTGATTTAGTTAAGTTTTAAATTTAACAGGCAATATTGGAAATTTTATAAAAGTTTATAAGAAAAAATAATGAGAGATGGGGTGATGATTACAGACTATTGTAGTATGTATTGTCTACTAAAGCGAGTGATCTTGATGTATCAAGGATCCTGCGAAACAGAAGAACTAGCTACCAAATTACAATCTTCATCATTCGATTTTGGGGAATGTTACACAGATAGGTTATAATTATTGGTACATGTTTGGAATGTTGTATTAAAATACCCATCACCTACGCCGTGTCTGACCAATACAAATATTTAAAAATAGAAGATTGGTCAAGTGTACATTGTGTAAGGGTCTGACCCGGGAGGAGGGCATGATAGGAGTTGCAGTGACCAGCAGCACCCTGGAGTAATACATGGTCAACACGCCCTACACTACCAGCGTCCTGTGATCATACGTCTGCCCTGTGGTCAGCTCACCATCAAGCCGGACACTGGTCATCGTAGGTTAACCCCTTTCTTCTGCATTAGTGAAATGTATCCACAGGTCCAGTTGTCTATGTAGTATACTACCTTGTATTCCTGTACATATATGTGTCAGATTTTCAGAAAAGGTACAATTTACCTTCATCAATTCTCTCAAATAACCGAAATTTTAGACGAAAATAAAGTTCAGAATATAGTTCAACCTAACCAAACAGATTGCTAGAATCAATGCAATGCCAAATATACTCGAATTTCCTAGTATTGACCAAATTGCAGCCTAATTTTTACAGAATTCACTAAATGTGTAGAGCTGCCAATTGTATATTTTCTGAAAATCTGACCCATATGTGACGTGTTACAGGGAAATGAGTCACTAGTGGTAAAAATATTTAAGTGATTTATTCACAAGATGTATTGGTGGGAATGGTTTCATTCATAGGATGCTTAACGCTGGCCAGTCACTTTCCACTGGTGCTTTGTAAAGACATATGAGAAAATTATCGAACGCACAATATATGCAATGTGCTACAGGAACATAATTATTGGTCGCAAAATTGATATTTTTTATTTCTCAGGTTTTATAATCATCCACAACTGTCATTGGGAATCCTTTGCCAATTGATCCGAGCACGCAGTGCTGGTTACTCTAAGGTGGTGAAACCCATGCCCACGTATACATACATCTATCACCATATATAACAAGAACGCTCATCCATATGTCTCCTGGGTATGATCATAAACTGCCTCCCTCTCAGCTCTCCCGCCCTTGATATAACCATACTAAATGTGTTGATAAGGGCGTAAAGCAACCAATCTCACTCACTCACTCACTCATTCATATACGCTTTGTGAATCATATGCCTCTATGCATGTTCTATACTTGATGGGGCATGAACATGTGGGGGAAATGGCCAATAATGGGTGCCTCTGTACGAACAATTGGTGGTAAATAGAGGGCATTGGACTGTACCAATTGGTGCATAATAGGCAAGGGCAGTCCCGACCACTGTCCTGAAGCTATTGCTTTGAAAGTTTGACAATTGCTCCAAAGGCATATCATATGTGATGGGTTATAGGGAAATGAGTCACAAGTCACAAAATTGATATTTTTTTAAGTGATTTATTCACAAGATCTCTTTGTAGGACTGTTCTTAATGTTTGTGTATCTGCCGCTTCCCATAGTATAAATACAGGGCCTAATCCACTAAGCCGATTATATCATGCAATTCTCACAGACTTTAGTGGAAAAGAGACCTCTGCAGCGCAAAATCGCATGGGAATTGGCTTAGGCCCTTAAATGTACCAAATTTCAAGACTGTATTCCTGGATTTCTAGGGTCATCGTATGGAGTATAGCTGCTTTATTAGTAATTGTGCACCATTTTGTTCAAAAATATAAATGACCAGTCTTAAACGTGATCCGTTTCAGGAAAATAAGTCATAAGTCGCAAAATATGGATTTTAAGATATCACCATATTTGAAAAGAGGAGATCAAGGTGATTCCAATGAATATAAACATTACGGACATCTAATAAGTACTTCTTTCTATTTAGTTAGATACTTTTATTTTTGAAAAAAACGTTTGCAATATTTCTTTGTGGATAATTACCAGTAAAGTAGCTAAATATACTCAATGGGATGATCTAAGAAACGCACTGATATGATTAATAAACACTCTTGAAATCTGGTAGATGTATTCATACAGCCACAAGGACTAGACACTCAAAAAATGAAAATATTCCAGCAAAGAGATCTTGTAAGTAAACTACTTTGAAAAACATCAATTTCGCGACTTATGGCTCATTTTCCTGAAACCCATCACAAATACAAGAGTTCTTGTAAATGTTTACGATATCCTAAACCAATAGACAACATTTGTACACATAATATTATAAGATTTGGTCAACGATGAATTTTTGCTGAACACCCCGGTATAACTATAGTTCTCATCAGTGAATCAAATACAATAGCATGAAAATATATCTACCCGAGAGAAAAATTGTTTTAAAATAAAGCATTAAATGAAAGCCATCTATTACTGTATGGATGAAGAAGCCATGCAAATAATGTTCACTAATGGACCTTCACTAACCTGGTAGTCTACTATAGGGGAATTGCATAGCCACCATTTGGAATCTGGATTCGCATGGAATTATGGAACAAATGGTTCTAAATCTAAATGTACATTAACTTTGGGTTCAAGGTTTCCTTTTCTTTCGACTATATGTCATAAGTCCCAGCCTTGACAACATAGCATGACTAAGCGAGGTTGGCTGAAGAAGCCACTTATTGTTCGACTCTAGAGTTTTGAAATATAAGGGTCAAATCTTTAGAAAATGTACAATTGGCAGATTCATACATTTCGTAAATTCTGCTAAATTAGACTGAAAAATGGCGAATACTAGTTGTATCTGAAGATATTTTGTATTCCTTGATTAAATAAATATGTGTCCTCATGTTAAGCTGTATTTCGAACCTCACTTTTGTCTTAAATCTGGATTATTTGAGAGGATTGCTGAAGGTGAATTGTACATTTTCCGGCGATTTCACCCACATCCACTATTTTAGCATGTGTAGGAGCCAGCTTCTATCACTGGCCAGAACCACAGGCAAACTTGCTTCCTTTTTAAAGTTAATTTCTTTTTAAAGAAATTTTATTGAGCGGATTTCAATGCTGGTACATAGATAATCTCACAGACTCAAGGGAAAACAAATTAAAGAATCAACAATATATCTTAGATCTTTCTTATACCATATTAAAAATTTTAAGGTTTTAAACTTTTATCAGATTAGGTTACCTTTCAACACGAATCGGGTGGCACTCTTGCGATCATAGCATTACCGACTCAACAGATTATGTACAAAATTGCCATTTTTTTTTCATATTTTCATTATGGGCATAATGCTGCATTTCCAGCTGATGGTTGATCGAAGGGATACGTATGAGCATATGTACAAGGTTGATCTTAATAACTTGAGGGTTAGGAAAATATGATCATATTCTCATAACAAAAAAAATTCTAACAACTAAATGAGTAGGGGGAAGGTAGATCGCTTTATATCGGGGGAACCGAGGATGTAATGGATGATGAAATAGAGAAGCTCTTTAAATAAAGTTGATGTTGTTTATTATTTAACTCAAGGCTTTCGGGCTTACTTGCCCTTCATCAGGAGTAGTGTGAACAACTAAATGGCAAATCTCATTTCGAATAATAATGTCTATGAACTTTCCCAATATTGCACATTCCCCTATGCCTGATGGCTCCCCTAAGACAAATGGTCACCATGACAACAAAGGTACACATCCCTGTGCTTGGCAACCACCATTCTAAAGAAAACACTTCCTTGATAAAGGACACATGTAGCCTGAAACGTGGGACACCCAATAAAACACATTTTACAAATTCGATATAACTCAGGAGATAACATTACATCATAGGATGCTCTTCTCAGATATCCCAAGCAAGAAAAAGAGTTTAGTTTCTATACAACGCCATAAGCTAGCCTCTATACATTGAGATTAAACAATTAAGAAGTATTTAATTAAGTCTTGTCTAGTGATAGTAATGGAAAAAATAGAAGTAATAATAACTATCAAGTGAGTATTAAAAAATCAGAAAAAGATGGAAATAACACACCACCATGTAAATGCGTCTAAACACAGTATCCAATTTTGGAATTTGTATTTCTCTTCCCTCATATAGAACCATATTTTTCATAGTATTTCAAGGCCAAGAAGAAATAAAAATAAAAACAAAATTAAACAACCCCAGACAAATTCAAGTTTTCTGTTTTCATTTTATTTCATTTTTGTGCCAACATGTTGATTTGTATGAACTGTTTATCGGCCTGGAGATTTCAAACAAAACTAGCGCCGGCCCGGGGCAGACCAAATCTGATCTCCAGTGTCTAATTCCACCTCTGATCTTGAAGAGTTGGCCTGTAACAGTGCACTGGTCCTGGTTCCACACCGGCAGCTCAGATAACGGTTAATTCAAACTGCATGGAGTGTGATTCGAGATGGTCATGGTGAGATTGACAATAATATCGAGTTTTAAAATGGTTATATCAAGGGCGGGAGAGCTGAGAGGGAGGCAGTTTATGATCATACCCAGGAAATAGAGATACAGGAGAAGGGATCGAGAGACAGACAGAGAAAAGAGACAGAAAGGCAAATAAGTTGATGGTCATACCCAGGACCACCAATAATATCGATTCTTCCTGAATTTGTCTCTGGTTCACAATATTTACTGTCAGTGATGAACTCCGAAACCTTGGTCAATACATCTAGATAAAATCTCAAGCAAATATCAACTTATTTAAAACGCCCACTCTGAGAGTAATGACTCCACTCTCCAAGGATTCTGATACCCAGGAAGAAATTTAACAAACCTACCAACTCCACCATACTCCCTGATTAGAAAGAAATGATACAATAGCCAGTAACACTCATACTCACATCCAACCTCGTTATTAAGTAACGCATGAAAGCTCAATGAAACCTCACAACTATGAGATTAGAACATACTAGGATTGTAAATAATTGGACTACAACCAACTTCTCAAATGAAGATCAAATGATAGAACAAGGTATGTTATCATTATACTGTTCCAATCAAATTCCCTACGATTAGATATGGGTCAGATTTTCAGAAAATGTACAATTGGCAGCTCTACCCATTTCGGAAATTCTGCTAAAGTAGGCTGAAAAATGATAAATACCGAGTATATCTGAGTATATTTGGTATTGCATTGATTTAAAGTATCTGTTCTGTTAAGTTAAACTGGATTTTGAAGCTCAGTTTTGTCTTAAATGTGGGTTATTGGAGAGGATTGGTGAAGTTGAATTATACATTTTCTGAAAATATGACCCATATACAGAAGTATTGTACATCAGGACATAACGAAAATCACAAACATTTGTGGGATTGTATCTGATGATATAATCTGAATAAAAACCTGTGGAAAAAAACTTGACATCGTCTTTCTTATGGTTTTGGTGTTTATCTCTTTAAATCGATTTCGATTTACTGTAATTTTTTTCCAAATTCGATGCTTGTACATGTATGTAAACGAAATTGGGTCAGATTTTCAGAAAATGTACAATTGGCAGCTCTACACATTTAGTAAATTCTGCTAGATTAGGCTACAATTTGGTCAATACTAGGTAAATTCGAGTATATTCGGCATTGCATTGATTCTAGCAATCTGTTTGGTTTCATCTGAAATCTGTGTTATTTGATAAGATTTGCGAAGGTGAATTGTACATTTTCTGAAAATCTGACTCAATTATGTTGTCTGTCGTTAACTTAAAACGTGTACATACATACCCTTGTAGGAGATGAGACCTATCACACTGTGGAAATCTTCCTAATAAAAATGTTTAAAAAAAAAATCTTCTCAAATAACCTAAATTTAAGACAAGAATGAGTTTCGAAATGCAGTTTAACATGATCAAACAGATTGTTTGAATCAAGGTAATGTCAAATATGCTCATATATACCAAGCATTGGGCATTTTCAGTTTAATTTAGCAGAATTTGCTAAATGTGTAGAGCTGCGAATTGTACATTTTCTGAAGATCTGACCCTTCTACGTCCCTCATGAGGCTTACTAGTCCGTTGGTACCGTTGTTTAATGCTCTCACTTATTCTACTTTATATAACGCACAGATACGGGTCAGATTTTCAGAAACTGTACAATTCAACTTCACCAATCTTTTCAAATAACCCACATTTCAGACGAAAATAAATCTCAAAATACAGTTCAACCTTGCCAAACAGATTGCTAAGATCAATGCAATGCCGAATATTCTCGAATTTACCTAGTGTTGAATAAATTGCATCCTAATTTTGCAGAATTTACTAAATGTTTACAGCTGCCAATTGTATATTTTATGAAAATCTGACCCATATAAGTCACATATGTCCATCTTGGTTATTGTTGTTTTCTACATGTACTTATTATTTTTTCTAGTAATCGGCTAACTTTTGTATACAGTTAATCAGGATTTCTCATCGAATAGCATCCTCAATGTAATCTTTTTTAATATCAGTTGCAAAATTAATGTTTGTCCAAGTGTTTTATATCTAAGAGATGGCTTAGTATGAATGGTCTCATTGTGTTGGTATCTGGCTAGCGGGGTCGTGTGAATACATGGACCAAATTTCAGAACAGTGTTATTAAATATATGTGATGTGTTTCAGGAAAACGAGTCACAAGTCGCAAAAGATTGATTTTGAGAAGTGTGATACTTGTATTGCAAGGTATTCTGATTTTGCAGCTGTGATGATGAGACGTCAAATTTCAAAATACGTGAGTAATTGTTTTTTTGTTTCTTTAAAAAATACTTTTATTCAATTTGTCAACAAATTCTCTGGTTCTCCTGGGTTTATGCAGTTATTCAGGAGAAGTTAATCTCTCCCACCAAAACAATTTCACTTATGTTTGCCTATAGCACAGACATTTTTGTTTTTGTTTTTAAAGGTTTTATTCAACAAATCCTGCCATCGGGGCTTCTACACTTTTAAGGCAAAAACATGTCTCCCTTCATAGTTTGTATTTTTTTGGTATTTTCTTCAATTTTCTCCTAACACTTTTCGCTTAAGGCACATCTCGGTAATCACCTCAGAACCTTTTGAGGTTGTTTTACTCCATGAACTATAATATATTTTGACATACTTTCGTACCTGCAATATTATTATACAGATTTTCATGAGCATTAATTTGGATAAAAATAAAAACAATTATACAAATACAACCTCTGCTTCATGATTTTCATTTACTTAATTATCTGACAGATAGAGTCCCTTAAGTTCTTTTATGAACTCTTTATAGCACAGACATTAATCCAGACATCTCAATACGTTGGAAAGGACACAAAACTCATTCTGAGTTTGAAAACATCTTTTAAACCAGAAAGAAGCACTCTGAAGACGGGTCAGCAGGAATCAGCAGCCAAACAACCTCTCTCAAAACCATTGTTATCCATGATTGCAACCCATTGTTTCGTGTAACTATCGATTTGCAACCTCTTCCATGCCAAACGCAACCCTTGAAAACATTAATTGGCCTTCGACTCCCTCCTACGTCATCAATGACGTCACAGTGACGTCTCCCTGGTACCTAGTTCCGTTCCTCAGTGTCCCGTATGTAGAGGATAGCCAGGGCACCTGGGGGGTTTGACCTGGCCAGCAAAGGTCAACAAGTTCACTGGTTCCCTGCCAAAGGACATAGCCTCTGGTGAGAATTGGTAACACTAATGCTACCATAGGGAGAGTGCCAGAATATATCAAAGTTTGATGCAGATCGTATGGCACGATAGTCTAATGGCCTGGGTAAATGTGTATTGGGAATATGGGTCAGATCATCAGAAAATGTACAATTCACCTTCACCAATCCTCTCAAATAACCCAAATTTCAGACGAGAATAAAGTTCAAAATACAGTTCAACCTAACCAAACAGATTGCTAGAATCAATGCAATGCCGAATTTTCTCGAATTTACCTAGTATTGACCAAATTGCAGCCTTATTTTGCAGAATTTACTAAATGTGTACAGCTGCAAATTGTACATTTTCTGAAAATCTCATGTAGCTCAAGTACACATACATGTACGGGTCAAGTTGCAAGAAAATGTAGAATTCACCTTCACCAATCCTTTCAAATGATACAAATTTAAAACTATGCCCAAAAAAGAACCAAACGGGTTTTGTAAGTCAGACTACGATAAAACGCACCCAGTAGCCTATTTATAATTGTTCAACCTGATTTGGCAGAATAGACAAAATGTGTAGAGCGGGCAATTGTACATTTCAAGGTTTTGGGTGTTTTAAATCTGCACACTCACTTAACATTCGTGAAAACCTAATGGTTTTCTACTTTGCGTTTCGTTTTATTCCAACCCGTCTAAAATTACTTGCGTGGAATGTGTTACAGAAAAATGACTGCCAGACCGCAAAATAGATATTTTTCAAAGTGGTCAATTCAGAGGATTTCTTGAGATAGCGCAGTATCGGAATCCTCGTGGCATTATTCCTATCAAAAGCCATTAAAAATTAACACCAACAAGCATTTCATGAGTACCTTGTTCGAACATTCAACCCAGTTTCCTGACTAACGATACAATGAGAATTTGCCATTTTTTTCTGGGCTTCCCTTTCTTACAGGAACTGCTCCCTTTTATGCGCATGCGCATTGTCTTTTTCTTAAAAGAAAAAGGCGGGAACATGCTTGGCTCCAAATACTGGCATTCTCTGTACCTTCCCTATACATCATCCCCGCTTTTCACTTGCTGGGAAATTGGATTGAGATGAAGAAATAATGGGCGAAAAAAGGGGTTGGAACAATTGAAGGGTTTGAATGGTACAATGTTAGCTGGTTGAGCGGCGAATGGAATGATAGGAAAACGGATCACATTACGGCACAATGAAGAGTGTGACTGATTAGGGACAGTCATTGAGCAAGGATAATTCTGGAATTTTCTAGGGGGAGGGAAGGTGTAGGTGTGTGTGTGTGAGAGAGAGGGGGGGGGAGTGGGGCGGTGGTTAAAGGTGCACTTTCTGTTAAAATCGGTGGTCAAGATTGTCTGCTTTTTACCTTCTCAGAAACTGAGAAGGTTAGTGGATTGAGTACCATTCTGTCAATCATCTTTTTATTATTTAATTCCCACATAAATGTGATCCTGAGAAGTCGTTTCCTTTGGAAACGTAGGGTATAAACATTAAGTAACTGATTATAAAATTAATTAGAAAAATAGTCGATTAAATCATTGATTAACTTAATAATTATGTTGTTCTGTTCTTTTTGAACCCATGTGAAAGTCATTTGATCAATTATAGAATAGAATAGAATAGAAAGACATTTTATTTCAGTCAATGACTACAGTCAAGGGGATGTCTCCGGCAATTGGGAGGTATTCTTGCCCCTCATGCTTATCTTACAATCTGGCGGACATTTCCTGCATCCAAGACTTCATAAACACCTCTTTGATTCGGTCTTGGCTCAAAGCCTCTCAAATCAGATAGGAACGGTATTCTCAGTGATTGGACGCCTACTGCGTTAATTGCGCTGTGCCATGTGTAGGCATCCTAATGGGATTATATGGGTATTTTGCGGTCTTGATGGGAATTCAAAGGCATTAGGCAGTTTCGAGCGACAAGCTTTCCCTCAGTTTGAAGGGGCTCTCTCAACTTTGGGCCTAGACTGGATTGTGACTTAAACTGAAGGAGGGGATGGATTTCTAAATGAGACATCAATCATTTAACTGCCTTGGTTTGTCAGTGGTCTGTAGGGACCCAGCTATTGACATGATTAAGTTTGCATCATAACAAATCATCATTTTTTAGATATTTTTATTCTGGCTAGTGGGGTTCACACAGCTGTTGTTCCACTAGTGCCTAGAGAGGGAGGAGCAACAGCACCTGTGACAGCCTATGGACGTCACCTGAACCCAACATTATTATCAATATTGTTGTTATCAAAAAAGAAAAAAAGAACAAAACTATTGTCATATTTTAATCCTTTATTGTATTGTAAGTACAAGTACACATGTACTACATGTTCTCTCCTTTCCGTGTCTCTCTCTTCTCCTCTCTCTCCTCTCTCTATCCTTCCTGTCCCACTCTCTCCCTCTCTTGCCTCTCTCTAGATCCTTCCTCCCACTCCCTCTCTCCCTCTCTCTCCCTCTCTCTCCCTCTCTCTCCCTCACTCTCCCTCTCTCTCCCTCTCTCTCCCTCTCTCTCCCTCTCTCTCCCTCTCTCTCCCTCTCTCTCCCTCTCTCTCCCTCTCTCCTGTCCCACCCTCTCTCTCCTCTCCCTCTCTCTCCCTCTCTCTCCCTCTCTCTCCCTCTCTCTCCCTCTCTCTCTCCCTTTCTCTCCCTCTCTCTCCCTCTCTCTCCCTCTCTCTCCCTCTCTCCTGTCCCACCCTCTCTCTCCTCTCCCTCTCTCTCCCTCTCTCTCTCCCTTTCTCTCCCTCTCTCTCCCTCTCTCTCCCTCTCTCTCCCTCTCTCTCTCCCTTTCTCTCCCTCTCTCTCCCTCTCTCTCCCTCTCTCTCCCTCTCTCTCCCTCTCTCTCCCTCTCTCTCCCTCTCTCCTGTCCCACCCTCTCTCTCCTCTCCCTCTCTCTCCCACTCTCTCTCTCCCTCTCTCTCCCCCTCTCTCGCCTCCCTCTCTCCTGTCCCACCCTCTCTCCTGTCCCACCCTCTATCTCCCCCTCCCTCACCATATCTCGCCTCTATCTCCTGTCCCTCCCTCTCTCCCTGTCTTCACTCGCTCTCTATACTTCCTCCCACCCACTTTTCCTTTCTCCTGTCCAACTCTCTCTCCCCCTCTCTCCTTTATCTCCTGTCCCTCCCTCTCTCCCTGTCTTCACTCGCTCTCTATACTTCCTCCCACTCACTTTCCCTTTCTCCTGTCCCACTCCCTCTCCCTCTCTCTCCTGTCCTTCTCTCTCTCCCTCTGTCTCCACACTCTCTTTCGCGTGTTCTAAGAATTCCAGTTGCACGCTTCGACTGAATGATAAGTCCAAACAGAAACCTAAATCAACCATTCTTCTCAAATGACAAACTGTGTTCAAAGGCTTGAATCCACAATGTAGCTATATGCTGTCCACTATTTATATTTTGTTTATACTTTCTCCCATTGATAGAAATAACAAATAATTTATAAAAAAAAAAAAAAAAAAAAGCCTTGCACATGAAAAACCCTTCAACAGAAAATTCCTTGTACGAAGTGCAAAAAAGGACAGCTGCCAGAGGGAGGACATCACTTAAAAGAAATTAACGCTTATCAAACCATCAACAGATGCAAACAATGAGAAAAAAACGCTTTAGCTCCTAATGGGGGTGTGGGGACGAAGAAGAAGCCATTTCACACTTTGGTAACGCCTGGTAAAAACTGCCGGCTGTGACCTTTTGATTAGAAAAACCTCAACCTTGCCAGAAGTAGAATTAAAAACGATAACAATGGCATGCTTGCGGGGAGGGTAGTGCAACATTACTTTTTAATCAAAGATCCAGTTCAATCCCGGAAGAAATTCGTACTTAAATGTCTTAAGCCTGGTGTCCACTGAGACGATTTTCTCTCAGCTGCCTGGGGATAAAAGGGCCAGGTGCCTGTTGCATGAGAAATCCTTTTTTTTAAACAAATTCTTTAAAGCTGATTCTCAGCTCATGTTGGTAAAAAAGTAAATAATTTTTACTTTTCGTTCCATTCCTTCCAAACCAATCTAAAGGTCTCTCTCTTGCCCCACTCCCTCTCCCTCTCCCTCTCTCCTCCACTCTTTGAATTCTTATATAAACATACAACAGCTGCAGAATATTGATAAATCCAGGCCTATAAGTCATAGTATGTGTAACTTAGGTAAGATTTGTTATGTCAGTTACATCAGATTCATATAATACATTTTGAACATGACCATAGGTCACCTTACAGTGATCTTTCGCCGTTACTAGATGGGTCATATTTTCAGAAAACGTGCAATTCAACTTCTCCAATTTTCTTAAATAACCCAAATTTCAAACGAAAATAATCTTCTAAATACAGTTCAACCAAACAAAACAGATTGCTAGAATCAATGCAATGCCAAATATACTCAAACTTACCTAGTATTGACCAAAGTGCAGCAGAATTTACTAAATGTGTACAGCTGCCAATTGTACATTTTCTGAAAATCTGACCCAGATAGTGATTGACCATTAAGCAATATCGCTAACCTTTTGTCATGCATACACAAATACGGAAGTCACTATTCAATGCTCTAACATTTACCATCATTGGAATCCGCTTCATCCCCTCTTTTTCAAATATGATGATACTAGCAAAGTACCCGTCCCCCGGACATTCCCCCCTTGTCCCACATTTCCCCCTCTCCCTTTTTCCTCCGCCTCTTCCCTTTCTCTCATACCTGATTTTCTCTTCCAACACCAATTCCGAGTCTCCCCCTCTTCCTCATGCTCCCCCTCCTCGCTTTCTCTCCCTTCCCTCTCTCCCTTCCCCTACATCCTCTCCCTCCCCTCTTTTCCCTCCCCCTCTTCTTTCCCTCCCCCTCCCCTCTCCTATTTCCCCACCCTCTCCCTTTTCTTCACTCTCCCCTCCTACACCCTCCCCCTCTCCAATACCCACACCCTCTCCCACCCCTGTTTTTCACCCTCATACTCCTCTGCATGTAGTCGGGTCCCCCTGGATTGAGGTAGTAGCTTGACGGAAATGACGTAGTATCTCAATCAAAATGCATTTTCTGCGACTTGTGACTGATTTTCCTATAACAGTCACATATGGGTCAGATTTTCAGAAAAAGTACAATTCATCTTCACCAATCTTCTCAAATAACCCAAATTTCAGTCAAAAATAAAGTTCAAAGTACAGTTCAACCTAACCAAACAGATTGCTAGAATCAATACAATGACGAATATACTCAAATTTACCAAATGTTGACCAAATTGCAGCCTAATTTAGCAGAATTTACTAAATGTGTACAGCTGCCAACTGTACATTTTCTGAAAATCTGACCCATATAGCTTATACACAAGTCGCAGAAAATGCATTTTGATTGAGATACTACGTCATTTCCGTCAAGCTACTACCTCAATCCAGGGGGACCCGACTACATGCAGAGGAGTATGAGGGTGAAAAACAGGGGTGGGAGAGGGTGTGGGTATTGGAGAGGGGGAGGGTGTAGGAGGGGAGAGTGAAGAAAAGGGAGAGGGTGGGGAAACGATTTAGACAAAGTTATAAAAGACAGCCATATCCAGCTGTTTGCAGACGATACAGTGTTGTTTGCAGAAAGACCACTTAAGGCGAATAATATAGTCTCCCTTCAGAATGATTTGAACAGAATAGTAGAATGGTGTGCGAACAATAAAATTTCACTAAACATAAAAAAATGTAAAAGTATGACCATCAGATCCAGAGAAGACCTGGGGAATACCACAAATTACCAAATCAAAGAACAGAAGTTGGATAATGTCTTGGCCTACAAATATCTAGGTATAGAAATTGACAAACAACTAAATTTTACCAAATTCTTGGTCAAAAAAATTAATACTGTAAGAACTAAAATAAGGGCCCTCTCCAAGCTATATAATGTATGCAACAAAGAAATTCTACTACAAATCTATAAAACAATGATACTCCCCATAATTGATTACGGGGACATTTTCTACTGTTCAGCGACCCAAACGCATTTAAATAAATTACAAACACTACAAAATTCTGCTCTTAAGATAGCTTTACACCTACCAAAACTTCACAGTACTAGTGATATCCATAGTAAAACAAAAATGCCAACTCTAAAAACAAGAAGAGAAAAACATATATTGGAGAGGGCTTTCATTCGGTCAAGAAAAGAGGAAAATATAGATAGTAGAAAAATTTGCCTAAGAAGTTTATCTAAAGGTAAGAAACTTGTGGTTCCACACCCAAAAAACGAAATTTTCAAAAGGTCTTATGTATATACGCTGCCCAACTTATGGAATAACCTAGACCATAGTGTACAAAATATACCTTCAAGAAAGGAGTTTAGAGGATATTTAAGAAACAAATATCACCTAGACTATGACCCATATTTAAAGTCAAATGATGCTCTAGAAAAATGAATTGTTACATATTTGTCATTGAAAGGGAATATTATATAAACTAGGGGGGCTAGCCTGGTTATGTACTACCAGGATGAAATTAAGATCGATATAGCGATAGGGGGGAAGGGAATCAGTGAAAAAGGGGAGGGGTAGGTGGAGAGAGGTAAGGGAACACTGTCGAGAAATATTATATATTATAAAGTCTGATTAACGGTTGCTATTTCATGTTATATGTAACTTTATGTAACTTTATCAGCAACATAGAAGATCTCAAATGTCAAAAGAAAGCACATTGCGTGCTATAATAATAATAATTGTGAACTCAAAAAATCAATAGATTAAACCAGTGTAAGCATGTTATAGATTAAACCAATGTAAGCATGTTAATTATAGATCACTGTTTATGTACTATGTAAAAATTCAAACTGAAGTGTTATCAACCGGCCAGCCAGGAAAACCTGCAATTGAGCAGAGGGCTAATACCTATTCAGATAATGCTTCAGTACTATGTAAATTGTATTAACTTGATATTGAATAAAAGTTTTATATATATATATATACAGAACCTACTCAGCTATATTAAGGACAGTTCCGAGAGATACTGAGCCACTTTCTGCCTTCTACTCTTGAGGGTTGGGAATAGTGACCGAGTTCCATGCATGGGGAAAGAAGGGACATCTTACAATGTGTAACCTTACCCTTTTAAAATTTCATTTTTAAATCCTTTGCACTAGGATTCTTTGATGCATATTCCATTAAAAGAGCCTACTTTTATTCTTGACATGACGTGCATGTCGGATTCTTGGCTTGCATGATTCTCGTCTTCTGAAAGAAGCGTTGAAATCTTTGAGCAGGAATATGAAAGGTAGGGAGTGTTGTGCATGAAAGCAGTGAAAGTTGATAATGTCAGATTTCTCCTGGCACACAGAGATACTAAAGGAGTACAGTAGAACCTCTATACTGAGACCAACCTTGGGACTGAACGACTTGTGGTCTCATAGCGAGGTGGTCTTATTAGAGGGGTTAATCGAATAATATGAGGAAAGCAATTCTGGACTGAGAGAAACTGGTCTTAATAAAGGGGTGGTCTCTATAGAGAAGTGGTCTTTATGCAAGGTTACACTGTACTATTTTAGGTTCAACTGCTTCCCCATTACAGGAGTACGCATTCAAATGGGATGCTAACGACATTTCGCGGTTTGTAATGAGAAGCTTTCCCTCAATTTGGAGGGATTCTCTCAGCTCTGAGCCTAGGCTAAACACAATTCTGACCTTACTTCATTCTACAGTAAAACATATGGGTCAGATTTTCAGAAAATGTACAATTGGCAGCTCTACACATTTAGGAAATTCTCATAAATTAGGCTGAAAAATAAAGAATACCGGATATATTTGAGTGTATTTGGTATCTCATTGATTTAAAGTATCTGTTCTGTTATGTTAAACTGAATTTTGAAGCTCATTTTTGTCTTAAATGTGTGTTATTTGAGAGGATTGGTGAAGACGAATTGTACGTTTTCTGAAAATCTGACCCACATATGTATGACATTGCCATACCGATGTCCAGTATTATTCTTACCTTGTATTGTTCGGACAATCTCAGTAGTCTGTGTGTTTAGGGCCAGATCATCAGAAAATGTACAATTGGCAACTCTACACATTTAGTAAATTCTGCTAAATCAGACTGAAAAGTGATAAATACTTGGCATATCTGAATATATTTGGTATTGGATTGATTATGAATATCATTTTGGCTATGAAGAACTGTGTTTTAAGTTTCAATTCTGTCTCGAATTTGGATTATTTGAGAAATTTGGTGAAGGCGAATTGTAAATCTTTGACGATCTGACTCTTTAGGTGAAGAAGAAATATCAGTGCTGGAGATCAATCCTCAAAGCATACCTCCAAGGTAAAGGAAATTCTATAGGCATAGCTGTACATGATGTAACCTAATGTAATGCGTCCTACAGTCAACAGAAAACAGTGGAGGCCCCTTCTCCCCTTACTCGCCCAATAGTAGGTTAGTAAGGGGGTCCTTGGAGGTTCACTCCCCCTTTTCCCTGTTACAAATAAATACACTTCAGAGGTTCTATTGTTCCAACAGCTTAGAAGAAACTAGGTGTTTTACTGGCTTGACTTTGGCAGGTAGGTGATATGTGATGTATTTAATTGATATATTAATGAGAATTGTAGCTGAAATTGTTGTCCTATGGTTATATTATTTGCTCTATATGCCCAAGTGTGCACCCCAGTTAGGAAGACCTTTGTCCCTGCTCCTCACAAAGTCTGAGCACCTCAGGCCAGGCTGATAGTGTTCCCTTGGGCCGTAGATAAGGCATCTCTGCTTAGATAAGGCCAGCACTCATGTTGTTGTGGGAAATATAAGATGTATCTACCGATACTGAGACACATTGGCAGGGAGATGAGGAACAAGGGAGAAAGCATTGATACCTGGTGGTGGTGGAGGTGGTGGTGGTAGAGGTGGTGGTGGTGGTGGTAGAGGTGGTGGTGGAGGTGGTGGTGGTGGTAGAGGTGGTGGTGGAGGTGGTGGTGATGGTGGAGGTGGTGGTGGTGGTGGTGAAGTAGATCAGGTGGTGGTAGAGGTGGAGGTGGTGAAGTGGAGGTGGTGGTGGTTGAGGTGGAGGTGGTGGTAGAGGTGGAGGAGGTGGCGGTAGGGGTGGTGGTGGAGGTGGTGGTGATGGTGGAGGTGGTGTCGGTGGTGAAGTGGAGGTGGTGGTAGTAGAGGTGGAGGAGGTGGTAGTAGAGGTGGAGGAGGTGGTGATAGAGGGGAGGTGGAGGTAATAGAGGCGGTGGTGGTGGAGGTGGTGGAAGTGGTGATGGTTGAGGTGGGGGTGGAGGTCGGGATAGGGGTAGTAGAGGTGGTTGAGGTTGGGGTGGTGATGATAGAGGTTGGGGTGGTGGTAGAGGTGGTGGTAGAGGTGGTGGTAGAGGTGGTGGTAGAGGTGGTGGTGGTAGTAGAGTTGGTGATGGGGCTGGTTATGGTAGAGGTGGAGGTGGTGGAGGTGGTGGTGGTAGTAGAGTTGGTGATGGGGCTGGTTATGGTAGAGGTGGGGGTGGTGGAGGTTGAGGTGGTGGTGTTAGAGGTGGGGGTGGGGATGATGGTGGTGGTAAAGGTATGTGTGATGGTGGTGGGTGTGGAGGAGGTGGTAGTGATGCTGGAGGTGGTGGATATGATGGAGGAGGTGGTGATGATGCTGGAGGTGGTGGTGGAGGTGGTGATGGTGGTGGAGGTGGTGATGATGCTGGAGGTGGTGGAGGTGATGGACGAGGTGGTGGTGGGGGTGGAGGTGATGGTGGTGGTGGTGGAGGAGGTGCTGAAGGTGGTGATGGTGGTGGAGGAGGTGGTGGTGGTGGAGGTGGTGATGGTGGAGGTGGTGGAGGTGATGGTGGAGGAGGTGGTGGTGGTGGAGGTGGTGATGGTGGAGGTGGTGGAGGTGGCGGCGTTTGTGAAGTTGATGGTTGAGGTGGTACCTCCCACATATCCACTTTTATCACGTTATATTCATTCGACTCATGCAAAACCCGTTGTTGCAATGGGTTTTGATATGATTCAACGAGGATAGGCCTACTGTACTGCTAAAGTAACACTTTACTTTTGAAGATGGGTGGTATTGTGCAACAAAACAAGATAAAACTGAGTCCAAATTGTTGGGAATTCTTAAGAACTCTTAAGAATTCACTGAAAGAAGCCAAGCTTTTATCACACATCCCTTCATGTTAGACATGCAAAGTGACAGATGAAAGTGGCCAAATGTCAAAGCCTAAAGACATATGCAGGGGAGAGAGACAAGGAACACTAATAAGGAATTGCAGCAAGTAGAGAGTTTGCTCCCTGTAGGTAGATAAACAAAAGGATCCCCAGTACATGTACATAAAGGAGAATATAATGGGTGCTCCCTATACTGTGAGGTGTAGCATAGAAAGTGTAGGGGGATGTTTGATACAATGCACCCCGGTACTCATCATACAAAGATTTTTATGATTAAAAGCAGGACAGATTATAGATGGTACGCCTAGAATAGAGCACAAGTCTTGAAATGTTTCCCACTGGAAACTGTATAGGATGAAACTTTTGGACATTATAATCCGATTCCATTACAAGGAAATTGTATTCAAAGACTATATTTTCTTTTATTAAAAAACATAACACGCTCATGCCACTGGGCCGAACCAGCGCTGTAGACCAATCAGCCACCCCACATCTCCAATACCTGTTTTCTTCAGGAAATACCTCAGGAAATTCCTCAACTACAAGTGGTGATTTAACAAAAATGATAATTTTCTTGAATGTTATCCCCCAAACACTAACATTCTGAACATTTTTTTTTCTACGTTCTTACTCGAAATCTTTGCAACAAATGTGCACATGTTTGTGAAATCATATTGACTCATACCTGTTGTTGGATCAGTGACAGTACACCATCAAATATTACTATTATCAACTTTTCCCCTAATAACACATTTTATTCAATGATTAATGACCAACACTGCGCTGATTATTGCACAATCCTGAGGCAGAGCAGGTAGACAGAGGAAGTTATTAGTCTTTCTAATATTTACCTTTCATATAGTTATAGAAACATTAAGATTAAGATAAGATTTCTATCTAAGGACATTGGGATAGTTTCTACCTAAGGACATTAAGATTAAGAAAAGATAGTTTCTACCTAAGGGCATTAAGATTAAGATAGATAGTTTCTACCTAAGGGCATTAAGATTAAGATAAGATAGTTTCTACCAAAGGGCATTAAGATTAAGATAAGGTAGTTTCTACCTAAGGGCATTAAAATTAAGAAAAGATAGTTTCTACCAAAGGGCATTAAGATTAAGATAAGGTAGTTTCTACCTAAGGGCATTAAAATTAAGAAAAGATAGTTTCTACCAAAGGGCATTAAGATTAAGATAGATAGTTTCTACCTAAGGGCATTAAGATTAAGATAAGGTAGTTTCTACCTAAGGGCATTAAAATTAAGAAAAGATAGTTTCTACCAAAGGGCATTAAGATTAAGATAAGGTAGTTTCTACCTAAGGGCATTAAAATTAAGAAAAGATAGTTTCTACCTAAGGGCATTAAGATTAAGATAAGATAGTTTCTACCAAAGGGCATTAAGATTAAGATAAGGTAGTTTCTACCTAAGGGCATTAAAATTAAGAAAAGATAGTTTCTACCAAAGGGCATTAAGATTAAGATAAGATAGTTTCTACCTAAGGGCACTAAAATTAAGATAAGATAGTTTCTACCTAAGGGCATTAAGATTAAGATAAAATAGTTTCTACCTAAGGGCATTAAGATTAAGGTAAGATAATTTCTACCTAAGGGCATTTTAAATTAAGATAAATAGTTTCTACCTGAGGGCATTAAGATTAAGAAAAGATACTTTCTACCTAAGGGCATTAAGATTAAGATAAGATAGTTTCTACCTAAGGACATTAAGATTAAGATAAGATAGTTTCTACCTAAGGACATTAAGATTAAGATAAGATAGTTTCTACCTAAGGACATTAAAATTAAGATAGATAGTTTCTACCTAAGGGCATTAAGATAAGGATAAGATAGTTTCTACCTAAGGGCATTAAGATTAAGATAAGATAGTTTCTACCTAAGGGCATTAAGATTAAGATAAGATAGTTTCTGCCTAAGGGCATTAAGATTAAGATAAGATAGTTTCTGCCTAAGGGCATTAAGATTAAGATAAGATACTTTCTACCTAAGGGCATTAAGATTAAGATAAGATAATTTCTACCTAAGGACATTAAGATTAAGAAAAGATAGTTTCTACCTAAGGGCATTAAGATTAAGAAAAAATAGTTTCTATCTAAGGGCATTAAGATTATGATAAGATAGTTTCTACCTAAAGGCATTAAGATTAAGATAAGATAATTTCTACCTAAAGGCATTAAGATTAAGATAAGTTAGTTTCTACCTAAGGGCATTAAGATTATGATCAGAAGTTAGTTTCTACCTAAGGGCATTAAGATTAAGAAAAGATAGTTTCTACCTAAGGACATTAAGATTAAGATAAGATAGTTTCTACCTAAAGGCATTAAGATTAAGATAAGATAGTTTCTACCTAAAGGCATTAAGATTAAGATAAGATAATTTCTACCTAAAGGCATTAAGATTAAGATAAGTTAGTTTCTACCTAAGGGCATTAAGATTATGATCAGAAGTTAGTTTCTACCTAAGGGCATTAAGATTAAGAAAAGATAGTTTCTACCTAAGGGCATTAAGATTAAGATAAGTTAGTTTCTACCTAAGGGCATTAAGATTAAGATAAGATAGTTTCTACCTAAAGGCATTAAGATTAAGATAAGATATTTTCTACCTAAAGGCATTAAGATTAAGATTAAGGACATTAAGATTAAGAAAAGATAGTTTCTACCTAAGGGCATTAAGATTAAGATAAGTTAGTTTCTACCTAAGGGCATTAAGATTAAGAAAAGATAGTTTCTACCTAAAGGCATTAAGATAAAGATAAGATAGTTTCTACCTAAAGGCATTAAGATTAAGATTAAGGACATTAAGATTAAGAAAAGATAGTTTCTACCTAAGGGCATTAAGATTAAGAAAAAATAGTTTCTACCTAAGGGCATTAAGATTAAGAAAAAATAGTTTCTACCTAAGGGCATTAAGATTAAGATAAGGTAGTTTCTACCTAAGGACTGTTAGAGGCATAGACTAAAATAAGATATTACAATAAGGACACAGCATATGATGGACATCTATAGATGAACCTTAATGACAGAAGTGAGAGATAAAAGAGAGAGTAAGAAGACAGAACAGGGAGACGTAAAGTAGTACAGTCTCTGCGCCTTCTACTGAAGTCAGTCAAACATCATTCACTCAACGTCCCAATGTCTTTATCGCATGCACATGTGATGTCGGAGACATATATGTACCGCCACAGGCATAGAAACTCCAGCTCAATTATAAGAAGAAATCATCAGCAGCAATTTCCAGAAAGATATAAGCAATATTTCCATATAATGTGATCTGTCCCAGAAAAATGACACTAAAGGCCACTGTCCACTAAGCTGCTTCTCATGTACTTCTCACAGTATTCAGCGGAAGAGTCCTCTGCGGTGCAAAATGACATGAGAATCGGTTTGGTGGACTAGGGCTATAAGGATGGTATTTACTAACGTCACAAAGGATTATATTTTTCACATTTTATAAGTGTTGCATATAGGAAGGGTCCCATTTATGGGGTGTTGGATGCCATGAATAACAAACAGATTGCAAGGTTTTGTATTGACAGTCCTGGGTTCATCGCCACAGCAGTGATACCGATCTCCATACTCCCTGCCGCTCTGACCGAACCAATGTATATAAATTAATTTTCACTTCACCACAAATTGCTCAGTTTTCAGAGAATAGGGCTCTAGAAGCTAAACTGTACATGGGGTTTTTGTAATTTTGATGTTTGTGTGTGAGGGCTTAGAGGGCTTAGATTGCCAGGACTATACATCGTTGGAGGCCTCACTGATGCCACACATAGTTGTGGTTAGGTCGGTCCTTCCACTTGGTCATGTTGATAACCCTTGCTTATCAAATGCCCCATCCAGGTCCCGAATTTGGCGTTAGGTCTTACACTGTTGAGTATATTTATGCGCTTCTGAGGTCATCCCAATAAGGCAATATATCATTTTAGTTACTAGTGATTGTACATCTATTTTTCAAATGTAAAAAAGACCTTGCTCATGCAGAATCTAGAATTTATTAAATAACTCTCAATGTAAAATGTGATGTGTTTCAGGAAAATGAGATACCCGTCGCGAAAAATGGATTTTGAGAGACCATCATATTTAAAATGATGTGATCAAGCGGATTTCAATGATAAGTAAACAGAAGGACGTCTAATAGGTATTTCTATATATATATATTAAGTCTAATAATCTAATAAGTATTTCTAGAGAAAAAAAGTTTCCAATATTTCTGGGGGTCAATAAACTGTAAAGTAACTAAATGTAGTCCATATGAGGACCTTTAAAAGGAAAGGATATATTACGGTGATTGTCCTAAAATTTGATACATCGATTGATATAGCTATAGGTGGTAAACCCTAGAAAAATTAGAACATTCCAATAAAGTGATCTTGTGAAAAAACGCTTTGACAAATATCAATTTTGCGACTTATGACTTATTTTCTTGAAACACATCACATTTTTCTTTAAGACATCACACATATATATTGGTCAGATTTTCAGAGAATGTACAATTGGTAGCTCTACACATTTAGTAAATTCTCCTAAATTAGGCTTAAAAATGAAGAATACCGGGTATATCTGAGTATATTTGATATTGCCTTGACTTAAAGTATCAGTTCTGTTATGTTAAACTGCATTTTGAAGCTCATTTCTGTCTTAAATGTAGGTTATTTGAGAGGATTCATGGAGGCGAATTGTACATTTTCTGACAATCTGACCCATATAATAACAACCTTCACACCTTCACACACCCTGTTTCTTTACACACCCACGGTTGTTTTTACACCAGTCTCCACTGCAAACACTCTAACCTCTCCTGTTTGCCTTTCCACATTTAAAACAAAGACGAGAACTTGAAGCACTCGAACCCTCCGACTTGCATTACATTTCCAAACACCCCCGGGCACTTAGGCTCCTCCGGTGCAATACCTTTATAAATACCTTTTTACTATTTCTGTTATTCAATGTATTTGTATTGCATGCACCTGTAGCCTTAGGATATTCCGTTTTATTGTTTTTTCCAATTTGCAACAAGGAAACGTTATTGTTTTTAGAGCGCCATTTTTAAGTAGATCCCTATTTCACAGATTCTGCAGCGACGTGAGAATATAAGATGAAGTTAAGATAATGTAAGATGTTTTTTATTTGTCTTTTCGGTGAATACAAATGAGTACCAAACGAGTACTATATAAATAGATGTAAATAGTCTATAGTAATAATATATAGTTTAATAATAATTACAATTTAATTTATTCTATAATTTATCTAAACTATGTAAATATTACGGGAAATGCTTTATTGATTCTGGCATAGAATAGAAGAGAAAGTGTATATCTAGACGTGATGTGTCACTGAAAAATGAGTCTTATCTCGTAAAACATGACTTTTTCAAAAAAATATTTCAAAAGAACTCTAATAAGTTTGTATAATTTAACACATGATCAATTATTGCCAATTTCATTGTGATCCTCATTCATGTCATGAGTAACTATAACTAAGTAACCCTTCTTTTCTTAATCTGTATTTTTGTATTATTAACTCTTCCATGGCAATTTTCCTCCAGTGCATCCCTATCACCATCACAACTGGAGGACGCCATCAGAACGCTGGTATGTACTATTTGGGTCAGATTTTCAAAAAATGTACAATTGGCAGCTGTACACATTTAGTAAATTCTGCTAAATTAGGCTGCAATTTGGTTAATATGCGCCGCATTCAGTGAATGCATAAAGGCGGGATCATTACCCATAGAAAACAGCTACCCATAACCCATTTCAACCATACTATACCGCCACCTATCCACCACTATATAACCCGTCCCATTTCACCAACCGGCCTCATTCAACTTCAATCGTTAACGTGTCAACTAGGTATTATACTATACTATCTTTTGGGTATTGGTCACCGGTGCATACCAGGCGCTCTCCAGCAAGCACTGGGAATATTCAGGTGACTGTGGTACCGCTGGACGGCATTCGTGCAATATCAGTTACACACTATATTCGCATATTTGCTTTAGCAACATGCCTAGAGGACACAGAAAAACTCCGAGCCAGAAAAAGCTCCAGGTCAAGGCTAATACGGGCACCCGCCTTACGATGCGTGAACTTGACGAACGTATCAACACAGTGGGGAGTGACATGGCAGGAGTCAAAGACGAGGTACATAGTTTACATTCAAAGCTTGATACTTTAATTGCTACTGCTTTCAGACAGAATGCTAACGAGGACCTACAACAGAGCCATGTACATGTCAGTGGTGGTTCGCCTGGACACAGCTCGGGCCGTGGTCCCCGTGGTTCGCCTGGACACAGCTCGGGCCCTGGTCACAATGAGATTATACCCCCGTGCCATAGCAGCCCTAGACGGCCTGCCGACCACCACCACGACCGGTTCGCTGCACCCGAGGTGTTGAGGAGGCGTCTAGAGGCGGACGATTTCTATGAACGCGAGGCAGAGAAAGAGAAATTCGCAAGAGGTTTATACGGTAAGGCACACGTCATGCAAAACTTTCATGCTGCAAATATTATGGCAAAGCCCTTTATGTACATTGACACTGAGAATGAACGCACAGTAAAACAAAAGATTGAGGCGAGGAACAACATGACTCAAATGCAATATATTAATGCCTGTCTTGCCTTATTACAAGATCATCGTGCCTATAAGCCTAGAGATTATTCCTACATTATGTCACATGTAATGGACGTGACACAAGACGCACTTGAACGCCCGTGGCACCAGGTCAGGCGCTGGTCCCAGTATGTGTGGGATCAGGTCGAGGCTGGGTTGCTTTCATGGGATGACCATATGCGCATTTATCAACATAGGGTTCGCATCTCATTTACTAACGGTGGGAATGTAGGCTCTACTAAATCTGAACGCCCTGATGTAAGCTCTTCTAGTTCTAACAACAGCCAAACTGAAGTCCTGTGTCGCCAATACAATAATGCCCACAAAATTGCTTGTTCTCATAACGATACTCACAATGAGAACGGGATAAGGTTCCTCCACATTTGCTCGTTTTGTGATAGTGTAGGCAAGTCGTGTCAACATGCCTTCTCTAAGTGCATTAGGAGACAAAATGCTACTAATCAATCTAAAGCATCAAATTCCAGTTATAACAGCGGACATGCCTCTGGTCAGCGCAACCAGGGACAGCAGCCGACAAAAAACGTGTAGAGGGCGGGGATAGACACTGGCGCCCCCCGCCCACTGGACCTGCAACGCTAGACCCCTTCTGTAATGCAGTCATCACACACGAGCACGACGACGAGTCTGTTCTATCGAGTGACAGCCAAACAGGTAATGCAAACAGTGGGGAAACAGACTTGACGGGTATGAATGTCTTCTTTGAAAATGCTATGAACTTGTGTAATACAGACTCAAATGATATTGTTGTAGACCTGGGGCCATACGCTACTGCCGAACACCGGCGACGCCATTGGCCAAGCATTGCCAATCTCAATTCCGATAAATTGCAAGCTATCTATGATGCCACTAGAAACACAGGGCTTCCAAACAGCCTGTCAGCTAGGGTAGAGGTTCCATCAAATCTCAACTTAGATGCGTGGGGACGTTACCTTGGGAATTACGAGGAGGGCGCCCAAATACTAGATTTTCTTAAATTTGGGTTTCCCATCGGCTATCTGGGTCCTGTCTCGGATCTTGATGTCGGCTCCACCAATCACCCAAGTGCCTTACAATATCCCTCTCATATCTCAAAGTTTATTGAAACCGAAATTGACCTGGGGGGTATTGTGGGGCCATTTAACGACCCACCTTTCGCTCCATGGGTACATTGCTCACCACTAATGTCACGCGACAAAAAGGACCCCAACAAGAGGCGTGTGATAATTGATATGACATTCCCCGACCATCTATCTATAAATAAGTATGTCCGCAAGAACTCTATCTGGGGAGTAGTCCATGAACACAAGCTGCCCACAGTGGATGATTTGGCTAGCGACATCCAGCGTATAGGCCCAAATTCATACATGTCAATTGTCGATATTAGTCGAGCATATAAGAACTTTGTGTCAGATCCTCTGGACTGGCCCTTGTTATGTTTCAAATGGAAAGACAAGTATTTCTGTGACATAACCATGCCTTTCGGCAGTAGAGCATCATCATTTCATATGCAATCTGTCTCCAACATCATTGTGAAAATTCTCAGAGATAAAGGTGTACAATGTCATATGTACCTAGACGATATCGCAATAATAGCAGACGGGTATGACAAAGCACTTGAATCATATAACATAACTTCCAATCTATTACAGGAGCTCGGCTTGCCGGAGGCATGCGAAAAGACGCAGGTCCCATCCAGGGAAGTCACATGGCTTGGGATAGATTTCTCGGCATCCAGCATGATACTGTCAATTCCACCTAGTAAGATTGACGAGGTAATATGTTCAATAAAATCCATATATGATTCTCGTAGCATTCACAAGAGAAAATTGCAATCCGTCATAGGATCACTCGTATACATCAGTAAGTGCGTCAGACCGGCGCGTTTATTCATATCTCGCTTGTTGGAAGGCCTAAGGGCCGCGAGAAATAATCAAGTAACAGTCACTGACGAAATGAGGAAAGACTTAGATTGGTTTTTGACCTTTTGCCGATCATGGAACGGCAAATCTATGATCCCTTCTGTTCCCATCACAAAAACAATAGTCGTCGATGCCTGTCTCACAGGCATCGGGGCCAGTGACGGTAATAGAGCATATGGCCATCCCATCTGTGATATTGATTCTGAAGTAGATAACATCTCCGAACTTGAGGCCTTTAACTTAGCCATAGCTTTAGACAATTTCGTGCTCGACTCTGACGCAGGAGGGCATATACACGTGCTCTGTGATAATATGGCAACAGTGCACACACTAAATTCAGGCAAAGCTAGGAATAATGTTATTCTACAAAGTGCAAGGCTAGTGTGGATGGTACAAGCAACGAAACAAGTGCAAATCTCAGTCTCACACATCAAGGGCTCCCATAATGATTTAGCAGATGCATTATCTCGAGCTCATACAGGAAACGCCTTCAAATCCCTCGCAAATAAAATATGTGATGAATTCAATGTTACCCAGGTCCAGGCAGACCTAAAACTCTGGTTCTCTCATAAGCACATGTTTCATTTCAGACCCAGAGCTAGGGCCATTGATCGAGAGGGCAAGGCGCAGACAAGACCAGGCGTGGGCGGCTGGGACGCTCGCTAACTACAAATCTGCCACGAAAACCTTCCTGGCTTTTATCAATGAAATTAAGTTGGATGTGACACAGGTCACCTACATCCACATTTGTGCATATATCGAATACTTAGATCAATACATCCCATCTCCAAAAACCATCCAAAATCATCTATCACACCTACGGGTAATGTTTAATAAAAGAGACATCGACTCCTCTCCCCTAGATCATCACAGAGTAAAATGGGCAGTACAAGCACTGCTCAAGAACAAGGCATATATACCACGGGCCAAGCTAGTCCTATCCATATCACAGTTTAGAACGATTATATCTTCTCTCCCGGACCACGATTTGGGCAAAACTATAAAATGTGTCTTGTTAGTTCTGTATTATGCAGGTCTCCGGCAGTCAGAAGTGCTGCCCCCTACTGTCAAAGGTTTTGACCATCTCCGCCACTTGAATCGAGAAGATGTCTGCATTAAACAAGATCAGGTCACCATACGAATCAAGTCAGCCAAGAACCTACAGACAGCCTATGACCAAAAGACTGTCACCCTACAAGCGTCGGACTCAAAGGATCTATGTGTCGTCCTCAGCATAAAGCTAATGTTGATCAGAGATCCCACGACTACACCAAAGCAAGCCTTCGCCGTGTTTCCAGGGACCAACACCTCCATACCAACCTCCTATGCCAAGTCGGTTTGGAACAAAACGTTGAAAGACTGTGACATCGATCATACTAAATATTCTTTACACAATATAAGAAAGTTGGCTGCAACCACAGCACACACTGCCGGGTGCTCCGACCTTCAAATACAAGACTATATTGGCTGGCGATCAAGTGCATATAAATCTTACATAAAACCAAAATCATCTTTCGTTAACTCACACCTCATCAAATCACTCATCCCAAAATAAAAACCTACAACAATCATCTTCCATTCATTCAATCCCACCACTTCCCACCCTATAAAATTTGGCTTTTTGGGTTATTATATTTATTATTTCATCAATTCAAAAAATTATATCTCACAAAAATTTTACTCATTCTCTTATCAACTACAATTTTATTATTTATATCTACTTTTACAACTTCAAACCATTTTACAAACCAAAAATAATAAAATATGGTTTCCCAAAACACAAGCCTCTCTTCTTACTGTTTTCTTTATTGAGTAATGTGCGCCGCATTCAGTGAATGCATAAAGGCGGGATCATTACCCATAGAAAACAGCTACCCATAACCCATTTCAACCATACTATACCGCCACCTATCCACCACTATATAACCCGTCCCATTTCACCAACCGGCCTCATTCAACTTCAATCGTTAACGTGTCACCCACCCACCCACAACCTATCATCATATCTTCATCATCTCCACATTCGCTTCAATGTGGTTATTATATTTATTATTTCATCAATTCAAAAAATTATATCTCACAAAAATTTTACTCATTCTCTTATCAACTACAATTTTATTATTTATATCTACTTTTACAACTTCAAACCATTTTACAAACCAAAAATAATAAAATATGGTTTCCCAAAACACAAGCCTCTCTTCTTACTGTTTTCTTTATTGAGTAATGCTAGGTAAATTCGAGTATATTTGGCATTGCATTGATTCTAACAATCTGTTTGGTTAGGTTGAACTGTATTTTGAGCTTTATTTTCGTCTGAAATGTGGCTTATTTGAGAAGATTGGTGAAGGCGAATTGTACATTTTCTGAAAATCTGACCCATATAGATGCGGTCCCGCTGACCACCTATTCCCTGTAATAGAATGGTCAGTCTAAACTGACCATCTCAACTCCTTTAAGACATATCCATGGTAGGACGAGGAATTCATCTTGATGTGCCTTGGTGTGTCACAAGTCCATGATATCAAGCAGATTCTAATGACAATAACACATTAAGGACATCTAGGAAGTATTTCTATATGTGTACGTTTGATATAACTTCGGTACATGTGTTCAAGCTATAAACAGCTTTGAGCACCCCAAAAATGGAAACATTCCCACAAATTCGTCGTGGGATTAAAACACTTGTAAATTCTGCGACTTTTCACTCGTTTTTCTTTAACACAAGGGAAGGGGAAGGGGAGAGGAAGGGAGGGGAAGGGAAAGGGAAAAGTACATGAAAAGGGAGGGAGGTTGAAGGGAACATGGAGGGAGGGTGGAGGTTAGAGGAAGGGAGGGGAAGGGGAGAGGAAGGGAGGGGAAGGGAAAGGTTTTTCTATATTTGTATGTTTGCTATAGCATATTTGTATATTTGATATAGCACTCTCAGTTAGCATCCGTCAAAAGCTAAAGACTTTCTCCTTTTTGTTTCTTTCTTTTTCAATCCATCTAAAGGTCATTTGACCAACATTTTGGAGCATTTTGTCTAGTTGTTTCTGCTCCAGGGCTTTGCAAGTGGACATTTATATTTCGTAGACCAACCGCTCATTGACCATACATCCATCCATGAAGATGTCCATCAAAGCTCAGATAAAGGATGATGGACCAACTATATGGGTCAGATTTTCAGAAAATGTACAATTCAACTTCGCCAATCTTCTCAAATATCCCACATTTCAGACGAAAATAAAGTTCAAAATACAGTTCAACCTAACCAAACAGATTGCTAGAATCAATGTAATGCCGAATATACTCGTATTAACCTAGTATTGGCCAAATTGCAGCCTAATTTAGCAGATTTTACTACATGTGTACAGCTGCCAATTGTACATTTTCTGAAAATCTGACCCATATAGTTAACTCTGCTATATTGTAATTTCGGGACCACACTGTTTAGTGATTATTCCATTCGGAAACATTAACTAAACTGTGTTAAAAGTAATTGTATTATAACCTTTCTATTGCTGGGGGAGATTCCTAGTAGTGATCTTCCCTAGCCTTATCTAAGATCTCATTAATCATTTATCTTGTTTCTATTGTATCTTATATAATATGCTAGAGCATTGTAATTATCGACCATCATCTCTGAGCAAACTGGGCTCATTTGACACTCCCCACCCCCTCCCCACCCCTCCCCACCACCTCCCCACCCCTCCCAGTCCCCCCCACCCCCTCCCCACCCCTCCCAGTCCCCCCACCCCCAGGTGGAAAATAACATGACATGTTCTATATGAACATCTTATCAATAATTTTATTCCAAACAATTACTCACCAACGTTTACACCTTCACGCTAGCATGAGAGAAGAGGACAGCATGTACATACCTGTAAGTACAGAAAACACATATTGAGCAACATCATAATTGATATCTATAGTATAAATATATATGGGTCAGGTTTTCAGAAAATGTACAATTGTCAGCTGTACACTTTTGGTCAATTCTGCTAAAATAGGCTGCAATTTGGTCAATACTAGGTAAATGCGAGTTTATTCGGCATTGCATTGATTCTAGCAATCTGTTTGGTTAGGTTGAACTGTATTTTGAACTTTATTTTCGTCTGAAATTTGTGTTATTTGAGAAGATTGGCGAAGTTAAATTGTACATTTTCTGAAAATCTGACCCATATATTGGGGAAGTCGTCCTGATATGTTATTCCATGATTTGTTTTTTTAATTTAAAATCAACAATAAAATCAGTAATACAAGTAAGAATACCACAGTGTGAAGTACTCAGTGAACAATACTCCCCTTGTAAGCCCAGAAGCAACTTGACCTACAGCCTCTTTGCTTCTGTACTTGTTAGGTGAGTATAGCCCACCTCGTACACCACACTATGGTATTCTTACTATATGTGATGTGTTTCAGGAAAATAAGTCATGAGTCGCAAAAAGGATATTTTTCAAAGTGTCTTTTTCACAAGATCAAATTATTGGAAAGTTCTAATTCTTGGAGGATTCATAACTTATAGATATATCAATCGATGTATCAAATTTCAGGACAATCTATATAATATATCCTTTCGTTTTAAAGGTCCTCATATGGACTACATTTAGTTACTTTACTGTTTATTGACCGCCAGAAATATTGGAAACTTTTTTTTCCAAAATCGAAAATATCAAACTTAAAATCTAGAAATACTTATTTGATTATTAGACTGTTTACTATCATTGGAAGCGGCTTGATCTCATCTTTTCAAATATAATGGTATCTCAAAATCTATTTTTTGCGACTTATGACTCATTTTCCTAAAACACATCACATATTATCATGCATTTAAATGAATTAGGAAATATCAATTATTTAAATTATTGGGAATATAGTATTGAATTGTTAATTGAATGTGGGTGTACACATTCTGACAGTCTGGCTCATATTAGACATTATTATTGTAATAGGTTAATTTCCCCAATAAACATGTTGGTCAGATCGCCAGAAAATGTACAATTCATCTTCACCAATCCTCTAAAAAAGCGCTAATTTCAGCCAAAATTGTGCAGTTCAAAGTAACCGAACAGATTGTTTAGATCAATGCAGTACCAAATATACTCAGATATATCATGTATTGATCATTGTTCAGCCTAATTTAGCAGAATTCACCAACTGTGTAGAGCTCCTGATTGGACATTTTCTGAGAAACTGACCCATGTACAAATTATGGAGTAATATATGAGTGGGGAAATGGTTTCACATCCTATGATCGGGTGAATGGTTATCTATACAGTTATATGGGTCAGATTTTGAGAAAATGTACAATTGGCAGCTCTACATATTTAGTAATTTCTGCTAAATTGTGTTACAAAAGTGATAAATTTGGGGTATATCTGCGTATATTTGGTATCGCATTGATTCAAAGTATCGGTTTTGTTATGTTAAACTCCATTTTGAAGCTCATTTCTGTCCTAAATGTGGGCTATTTGGGAGGATTGGAGAAAGCGAATTGTACATTTTCTGAAAATCTGACCCATATATTATATACAGGAAGATAGATATCCAGATAAAGCTGGATAAAGCTGGTCACCAAGTACTAGGCTGTAAAACCCCTGCAGTACCCCTATCTATCTACCTCGTCTCTAGCCCACCCATCAGTACCCCCACTCCCAACCCAACCCCACGCGGCCTATATTAGAACCTGTCAAGGCCCTGTCATGTCTTCCTTATCTGATGTACATCTGTACATCTCAGGCAAATTGTTTTTCCTCTGCAACATTCCAAGCTTCCTCTCCTCTCTCCCTTTCACCTCCACCCTGCCTCCCTGTTCCACTCCCCCCTGCCTCCCTTTCCCCTTCACCCTCCTTCCCTTTTCATGCATTCTTCCCTTTCCCTTCCACTCCACTTCACATCCCCCTTCCTCTCCCCTCCACCCTCCCTTCCTCTCACCTCCACCCTGCCTTCCTCTCACCTCCACCCTGCCTCCCTGTTCCATTCCCCCTCCCTCCCTTTCCTCTCCACCCTCCCTCCCTGTTCCCTCCACCCTCCCTCCCTTTTCATGTATTCTTCCCTTTCCCTTCCCCTCCACTTCACTCCCCCCTTCCTCTCCCCCCTCCACCCTCCCTTCCTCTCACATCCACCCTGCCTCCCTGTTCCATTCCCCCTCCCTCCCTGTCCCCTCCACCCTCCTCCCTGTTCCCTTCACCCTCCCTCCCTTTTCATGTATTCTTCCCTTTCCCTTCCCCTCCCTTCCTCTCCTTATCACCCTCCCTTCCTCTCACATCCCTGCCTCCCTGTTCCATTCCCCCTCCCTCCCTTTCCTCTCCACCCTCCCTCCCTGTCCCCTCCACCCTCCCTCCCTGTTCCCTTCACCCTCCCTCCCTTTTCATGTACTCTTCCCTATCCCTTCCCCTCCCTTCCTCTCCTTATCACCCTCCCTTCCTCTCACCTCCCCCCTCCCTCCCTGTCCCCTTCACCCTCCCTCGCTTTTCATGTACTCTTCCCTATCCCTTCCCCTCCGTTCCTCTCACCTCCCCCCTCCTTCATCTCACCTCCCCCTCCCTCCCTGTCCCCTTCACCCTCCCTCGCTTTTCATGTACTCTTCCCTATCCCTTCCCCTCCCTTCCTCTCACCTCCCCCCTCCTTCATCTCACCTCCCCCTCCCTCCCTGTCCCCTTCACCCTCCCCTCGCTTTTCATGTACTCTTCCCTATCCCTTCCCCTCCGTTCCTCTCACCTCCCCCCCTCCGTTCCTCTCACCTCCCCCTCCCTCCCTGTCCCCTCCACCCTCCCTCGCTTTTCATGCACTCTTCCCTTTCCCTTCCCCTCCCTTCCTCTCACCTCCCCCCTCCCTCCCTGTCCCCTCCACCCTCCCCCCTTTCCCCTCCACCCTGCCTCCCTGTTCCATTCCCCCTCTCCCTCCCTTCCCCTCCCCCCCTCCCTCCCTGTCCCCTCCACCCTCCCTCCCTTTTCATGTACTCTTCCCTTTCCCTTCCCCCTCTCCCTTCCATTTATTCATACCACGAGTTTGTGTGAATAAAACGCATTGAAAAATATCAGTTTTGGTACTTGGGACTCATTTTCCTTTGAACACATCACAAATTACAATGCAAAACTATCCCTTTATTCACTCAGCCTCCCCCAAGCTACGCCCCCTCCCCCCCCCCCCCCCCCCCCCCCCCCCGCCTGCCCTCTCTTTCCTTTAGCCCCTTCAACAGTATGCTGACCCCCGGCACCCCGTCCAACCTCCCTAGCCCTCACCGCTCACCCCCTCGCCCTCCACAATCCTTACTGGAGGAGAATGGAGGCCAAGGAGGACATGTAAAATGATGTATGGTGGCCTGCAGTGTCCTATCACTGCCCTTTCACCGCCTCCTAACCACCATCTCACTCGCCGCACTCGGCCACCATACATCTTAACCCCGCGCTTTGATGTTAGGGATGCTATGTTAGAGACGCCCTCTCTCTCCCTCCCACTCTCTCTGTCTCTCTCTCATTCTTCTAGATTACCAACATACGAGCTGGACAACTCCTGGTCAATACTACCTTCAATCTTATCTCTTGCTACTGTTTTTTTTCCTATTGTTGTTGTTGCTGGTTCTGTAGGTCGGGTGGAGTGGCAAGGTCCTCCCTACAAGGTTCACTTGCCAATGATTTGGTTAGAACCTAAATTCTAAAATCTTAAAATCACTCCACCCTCTGTCTGCCCTCTTTCAGCCCTTTTCCTGCCCTCTTTCTCTGCCCTCTTTCTCTGCCCTCGCTCAGCCCTCTTTCTCTGCCCTCGCTCAGCTCTCTTTCTGCCCTTTTTCTCTGTTCTCTTTAGCGCCCTCTTTAAGCTCTCTCTCTCAGCCCTGCTTCTGCCCTCTCTCAACCTCTCTATGCCCTCTTTCTGCCCTTTCTCAACCAGCTCTCAACCAGCTTTTTCTTCCCTCTCTCAGTCCTCCCTCTGCCCTCTCTAACATATTGTCCAGCCATCCATTCATCAGGCTAGAGTCCTCTGATGGCCAATACCTTTTGTAACGGTCAGATCGTTTGGTTACAGTATGCACAACTAGTTTCTCTTTGTTTAGGGTGAGAGGAGGATGCCAACTCTCTAGTTCAGCGTCATTATGAAGCATTGATTATATGGGTCAGATCGTCACAAAATGTACAATTGGCAGCTCTACACATTTAAGAAATTCTGCTAAATTAGGCTGAAAAATGAAGAATACCGGGTATATCTGAGTATATTTGGTATCACATCGGTTTAAAATATCAGTTCTGTTATGTTAAACTGCATGTTGAAGCTCATTTTTGTGTGAAATGTGGGTCGTTTGAGAGGATTGGTGAAGTTGAATTGTACATTTTCTGAAAATCTGACCCATATGTTGGATTCGCACAAACAACGGCTCTGGGTGGTCAGTACACAGCTAGTGCAGGGTTCATTATATGGGTCAGATCTTCAGAAAATCCTTACAATGTACAATTGGCAGCCCTACACATTTAGTAAATTCTGCCAAATGTGGCCAATTCTAGGTAAATTCGAGTATATTCGGCATTGCGTTGATTCTAGCAATCTGTTTGGTTAGATTGAACTTTTTTTGGAGCTTTATTTTGGTCTGAAATTTGGGTTAATTGGGAGGATTGGTGAAGGCCCATTGTGCATTTTCTGAAGATCTGACCCATATACTTGGTACACCAGTACACTGGTGCACTCAGGTTAATTGTACTAGTATCAGATGTTATACTGGTAGATTTCCCCTGACAGGACAAGCACTGGACAGCACAATCTGTGTTCCCCAGACATGAGGCTTCTATTTGTGGAGTGTCACTTGAGTTGTCCTTGGTTCATGCAGTACATAAGGACGAGGTCCAGACTTTCTGGTCAAAACATGGCCTGTGGGTGATGTTACCTGAGTCAGATCTTCAGAAAATGTACAATTAGCAGCCCTACAATGTGTTCAACGTTGTATTTATTCAGGGTGGCTGCGGCGCAAAATCGCAAATCTCTTTCTAGGAATATTTCCATTTTGGTGGCGTCTATAGTGCCTTAAGTCGTATTTAAATAAATTTATGTACACAATTTCAAGACAGTGTATTAAATAAATATATACATTTCTATGGTTGCCCTATAGAGTATATTCAATTACTTTACTGGTAATTGTCCACCCAGAAATACTGCTGACTTTTTGTTCAAAAATAAAAATATCAAACTTAAAATAATTACTTGTTAGCGGTCCTAATGTTAACCATCATTGGAATCGGCTTGATCTCATCTTTTCAAATATGATGGTATCTCAAAATTTATTTTTTCCGACTCATTTTCCTGTAACAGCACCACAAAATTGTGATGTGTTTCAGGAAAATGAGAAATAAGTCGCAAAATTGATATTTTTCAAAGTGTTTTTTTCACAAGATCACATTATTGGAATGTTCTGATTCTTGGAGAGTTTGTCACTTGTAGTTATGTCAATCGATGTATTAAATTTCAGGACAATCTATGTAATATATTCTCTCGTTTTAAAGGTCCTCGTGTGGACTACATTTAGTTATTTTACTGTTTAGTGACGCCCAGAAATATTGGAAACTTTTTTTTATCAAAAACGAAAGTATCAAACTTAAAATCTAGAAATACTTATTGGATTATTAGGCTGTTTACTATCATTAGAATCGGCTTGATCTTATCTTTTCAAATAGAATGATATTTCAAAATCTAGTTTTTGCGACTTATGACTCATTTCCCTGTAACATCACCACAAATGTATAGAATTACCGATTGTACACTTTAGCTGCAATAACCCCGGTGGTGGTCCCTATGCCAACACAGTTTTATACATTAGTCAGATCATCAGAAAATGTACAATTGGCAACTCTACATATTTAGTAAATTCTGCTAAATCAGACTGAAAAGGGATAAATACTAAACATATCTGAGTATTTTAGGTATCGTGTTGATCATCAGGAATGTCCTTTTGGCTATGAAGAACTGTGTTTTGAAATTCATTTTTGTTTTGAATTTGTATCATTTGAGAACATTGGTGAAGGTATTAAATTGTACATTTTCTGATGATCTGACCCGTATAGCTGTCTGTAGGAAGTACTTGATGTATGAATACAAAAAGTGGTGACAATGAAATCATTTGTTTTATACGTGTCCAACTCCCCCAACTGTTATGACAGGCCTGCAGGGTAAAAGGTACACTGTCATGTTTTACTCTATGTAAAGTGACAGTGGAAGCTTCCCCTATAATGAACCACTCAAGTTGAGCTGTCACAACTGTCACAACTGTCGGGGCAGTAATAGAGACAGGCTTGGGAAGCAATCGTGAGCTTGTCTTTGTCTTGTTTGCCCATGATCAGGTAATATAGGCAGCTCTGAGTATATACATGGATCAGGACGGTAGAGAATGTACAATCAGCAGCTCTACACATTATATGGGTCAGATCGCCTAGAAATGTATAACTGTCTGCACTACATATTTAGTGAATGTTGCTAAATTAGGCTGAAAATGATAATTACTATAGGTATATCTGAGTATATTCTGTATAACGGTGACTCAAGAGCCCATTTCTTCGATGTCCTTCATGTTTACTATCATTCGATTCGGCTCGATCTCATCTTTTCAAATATAATCTCAAAATCCATTTGTTGCTATTTGCGACTCATTTTCCTGTAACACATCAAATACGTACATTCTGATGGATTAGGCTTAACAATAATACCAGGGTGCTGTCTCACAATCAGGGACAAAAAAACAAAGGGATAGAGCCATGCCATTTGGGACAAATTCCGCTTCATAATCAAATGTTCTCAAATTTGCTAATTTCCAGATTTCACGACAAATCCCGACAAATCTTCGCAAACTGAGAATTTTTCCAACCCATTTTCAAGATGCAAATTGTGTCATTCAAAGAATCTGTGTGATTAAGTTGAATTGGATTCTCACATTTTTGTCATTACACAGAATGTATTCGAAAGTGTTGTTTCATAATGTAAAACATTTTCTTAAGTACCAAAGTTATTGTCAGACAAAACTAAGGCCAATATTGTTGTTGACTTAATATGTTTCACTAAATAACACTTATATTAATCAATTATATCAATTATATCAATCATATCAATCATATCAATCATATCAATCATATCAATCATATCAATCATATCAATCATATCAATCATATCAATCATATCAATCATATCAATCATATCAATCATATCAATCATATCAATCATATCAATCATATCAATCATATCAATCATATCAATCATATCAATCATATCAATCATATCAATCATATCAATCATATCAATCATATCAATCATATCAATCATATCAATCATATCAATCATATCAATCATATCAATCATATCAATCATATCAATCATATCAATCATATCAATCATATCAATCATTGTGTTTGCATTTGTTTGCCGCCAAATTGACTATAGACCTGCCTCACATGTTGGTCTCCTGGATTACTTTATTTGTGTACTTTTTACCTAGGCTCAGAGCTGGATAAGATAAGATAAGATACTACTTTATTTATCGAACTCACATTACATAAAACAAGAATAAACAGGCAAAATGGACAAATAGGCATACAGTCATCTAGATTTAATCCAGGTCTCCCAGACGTTACCATCTCGCTCAAGGCAGAGTATGAATTTTGAGTTAAAATATGCTTATAAGTTAAAATATTAAATTTGTGACTATGTGTCAATTATGAGTCCAGTCCAATTCACAAGGTTAATTCTATGCTGAATTTATTTTTACATTCTACGGTATTTTTTTTAAAAAAAATTCGTGAATGTTAGTGAATTGGGTACCATTCTGTCAATCATCCTGAGTAGCAAGTTCATGTGATACATTTTGAGGTGTTGGTTGAGGATTGGTGTGAGGAGTGTGGACACTTATCTGGGAGGATATCTGGATGCCCATCTCTGTGTGATGTAATTCACGCCAACACTACTAACTTTGCACTTATGCAAGGACTGCTTGATTGACAACCTTCTACCATCTCTGCAGTAAATCCCTGAAGGCCAGTGTGACATCCTATTGATTGACATTTGTTGTATTCTATTGGCTATCTTGGTTTGATTGACAAGTTGCCACTTAAGGCCACTGTATAGGTTTTGAGAGGAACCCATTTAGAGAGGACCACCCATGACTGAATCTGAGTGATCTACACTTACTACACCCTTTGGGATTTCTGGGTTTCAAGTCTTGGAGACAGACAAGCTCGGAATTGCAAAGACTAAAAGACAATTGTGTATTATTACATTACAATATGTTGTTTGATGTCTTATGTCTAATTCCCTTGCATTGTACTTTCATGTTTATCCAACTGCCTTTGTAAACAGGGAGTGTGCAACTTTCCTAGTTGTTAATAAACTGAATTTTACTTCCACTCCTGTGTTCTTCTAATACAGACATTCGAGGCATTTCAGATTACAGTACGTCTGATATTCATAATCTAGCCATTGCGCACAAATAGTTGACCGTAGAATTTGTTTCCTTTGGAAACGCACAATATATACATTAACTTAAACTGATTATAAAGTTAAACAGAAAAATAGTTCATTAAATGATTGATTAACTTAATAAACTTATAACTTGTTAAATTTCATATCATGAAATCCATCTAAAATGAGGCTGAAGGAAAAAGGATAGCTGAACTCACTGAGGAGTTCCTCCAAACTGAGGGACACCCTGTAGATAGCTCCAAACTGCAAAATTTAATTAGGATGCCTAGGACTCCAGGGCCAGAAAAGCCATTAGCGCAGTAGGTGTCAATCACTGGCATACCATTCTTATCTGATCTGAGAGGCTGTAGAGGATATGGATCAGATTTTCAGAAAATGTACAATTGTCAGCTGTACACATTTAGTAAATTCTGCTATTTTAGGCTGCAATTTGGTCGATACTTGGTAAATTCGAGTATATTTGGTATTGTATTGATTCTAGCAATCAGTTTGGTTAGGGTAAACTGTATTTTGAAGTTTATTTTCGTCTGAAATTTAGGTTATTTGAGAAGATTGGCGAAGATGAATTGTACATTTTCTGAAAATCTGACCCATATGTGTAACCACGAAACACGTATTTCCCTCAGCTGTAAGACCTTGTTGATAACAACACACAATAGTTTGTAATATCAAATTAGCTGAATAAAGATTTATTTCAACTGAAAAACTACACTAATGATGGAATGATTCAATTACACCCTCTTCCACTGCGGCTAGAAGATGGTGGGGATTAAGATGGTGACTGGATGGATGAGTGGAGGGAGATTGAGGGAATATTAAGTACAGTAGGGGCTGGGCTGATAGCCCCGGCAAACAACCATGTAATCCTAGTATTGTCTCATTTGCAATTCAGCCCTCCTGACTATGAACATTCATGCCAAATATTTAAATCGTATTCGTTTGCCAATAGTCTTATAACAGAACGTCGGTATTTGAGAGTAAAATAAAGTTATAATATTCGGCCCTCAAAATCATTTTTTGTTAGCTTAAAAATGCATCTTTAACAACCTACATGAAGATGAATATTACTATATATTCTCACTGTTTTAAAGCAGTCGGCAAAGAAGAAAAGATCTTATAGAGAAGACTAAGAGTGGATATCGAAGAACAAAAAGGCTATTTAAAGCCGAAATAATTTTATTTTTGTATTATCCAGTGCTAGAGAACCTCAGAAAGACCAACATGTCGAGGCGAATATCTCGATGCTAGTAATGCTATTTTTCCATAAAAGGTATCGTAAATATTTCTCTCCTTCATTTTCAGAAAAGAAGCTTGAACGAACAACAACTCTTAGAAATGTAGAAGTCGAGATGGCAGGATAAAGAAATAAAGATTTTTTAAAAAAAACAAAAAAACAAAAAAACAAACAAACCTACATGACAAGAAATCTTACCAGATTTACTCATGTCATGATATATAGGACTGAATTCATTAATATTCTGCTGTTAAGTGTTTGTACAGGAATTTGAAATTGAATCACTTGAGAGAGAATACTGCCACCAGTGAGCGATAATAAGTGAAGCCCCACAGAAAAGGATTTCAATGTGTCTCCAAAATATTTATGTGGACTTAAGTTAAGACTTTAGCAAAAACAACTGGAGAAAGTCCTGCAAAATACTAATAAATGACCTTTAGATGAGTGAAAACAAAACAGACGTGTACATAACAAATCTTAATTTTCGACAAATGTTAACTGAGACAATCCTAATGGACACGGCATATCAATCACTCAACTGCTTCAATTAATTCAAACGAGCCCCTAATGCCGAATTGAACTTCTCTAATGGGAATGTGCTTTATAATTAATATGCCCGTAGGTATGACGTAACATCCTCACAAGGCACACAAATGGGCTTAAGATCAAATCAAGTATCAAGACTATATAGATAAGAAATTGCTTTTTCTCCAAGAGGCTCTAAGGACGTTATCTTAATTGGGGAGTTATCAAGATGAAAAAAACGGAACTGCCTCTCGTATGTACTTAGGTGTGATTAATCATTCAATCTTCCCGAGCCAGCGAGACAAACTGATAGGGTGGAGGAAAAGGCCAGGAGAGGTTGATCCTATATATTCCGTTCGTAGAACATTGCGCTTAATGCAGAACTAAGCAAATATATTCAGATATTAACCTACGATAAATTAAATGTTGACTCAGATGTTATAAGTAAGATTTAGAATTAGCTATAATGTTGCCAAGGTATGAATTCAAATTCATAAAATTATGTAATTCATATAAGAAAGAATGTATATTTCTGCCCAGGTTTTATTATGCAACATCTAATGTACTATATTTGTGATGTGTTTCAGGAAAATGAGTCATAAGTCGCAAAATTGATATTTTTCCAAGTGTTTATTTCACAAGCTCACATTATTGGAATGTTCTGGTGTTTGGTGAGTTTATCAGTTAGAGTTATATCAATCGATGTATCAAATTTCAGGACAATCTATCTAATATAGCCTTTCATTTTGAAGGTCCTCATATGGACTACATTTAGTTATTTTACTGTTTATTAACCCCAAGAAATATTGGAAACTTTTTTTTTTCAAAAATGAAAATGTCAAACTTAATATCTAGAAATACTTATTAGACTGTTTACTATCATTGGAATCGGCTTGATCTCATCTTTTCAAATATAATGGTATTTCAAAATCTATTTTTTGCAACGTGTGACTCATTTTCCTGAAACACATCAAATTTAGCACTTATAGGATAAGTTGGAGCACGGTGCATAAATAAAGAACGAGATAGTAGGCGTATGAATACAACACAAGCCTGATAAGGTGGGTGCTATATTCTACGCTCAAGATATATATATATATATATATTGCATTTTTATTCAGAAACAAATAACATTCCGTAATTGGATACTACTCTTCTGCCTGAGCAGGTCTTCCTGAGAGATCCATTTCCTACAAATATCTTGATCATATACCAAGTTTTGTTTTTTAGAAAATACATAAATATAGCTTTTGTTTTTATAAAACATGATTATGGTTAATGCAATCGACATTCCTCTGTGTTCTATCTAAGTACTTGTAACTAACTCTACAGTAAATGTTTACATGGTTATAAGTTTTCACCCATCTTAATGAGATATATAATGCGGATTAAATGTTATGTACACTGCAAAGGCACCGTTTACCACAACGTATTTAATCTAAACAGGGTTGAACATGCTTGCATGTTCAACCCCGTTTACAACACATTGTTGTAGATGCTTATTGCACTGATTACGATTTTACAATCAAGCCCCGCGCTCCCGTCCACTGCACTAAACGTTCTGCTACATGCTTTTAACTGTTGAAGACGTTCTTCAATACGGAGCATCTTCCACACTATTTAGCAAATGGTTTGATTGTTCAATGAACATGTCTTTTCTATGATTGTTCAATGAACATGTTTTTCACTGTTCTAGACCGTTTCCAATACATATCATCTTCAAAACTCTTTAGTCAAGATTACGATTTTTTCATCAAGGATCAGGTCGTTTGGTTACCATCCAAATGACCAGGAGAAACAATATGATATGTTTTATTTAGCAGTCTGAAGCTTACATGAGTGCGGAACAGAATGTGACATACTAAATTTCCCACCTTCTAATGAAAAACATTGTTAAGTGGTTCATCTTTCTTTATTCAACCTCATTACAGTTTTACATCAGTCTCTACCTATTATTCCTTATGGCAAAAAAACAATGATTCGGCCTACTACCTTCACTGTCTTCATGCCTACTCATGGGCCAATTGGCGAATATAATTATCTTCCTTCAAGCACCCTCCAACCTCTCAAATTATTATTGATTAATTATTGCTTATCAACATTTTCTTTTCTCAATGAAACTCACATTATTATAACATTCGTGGCGATTTCTGAATACACTATAACCTATGTTTTAGTTTTGCCTTAGCTTTCAAATGTGCGAAAATGATACCCCTCCCCTATGAGTATGGGTTAGCGAAAAGGAGCATCGGCAGGTGTTAAAACTTAAATATGCCGCTATACTATAAATAAATACTCAATTAGCTGTTCTACAATGCGCATGCGTAGAAACACTAGACAAAATGGCGGATGGTTCAAAGTGTTTGTTTGGAACGATTGTTTACATGTCCACCTGCATTTCACGTTTCTACCTAATTCCCACATGGACAATGGAGTTGTCCACTGTGTAACGGAGAACATCAGGTAAGTTAAATCATCCTATTTGTTCAATTTACATCGATATCAAGCATGTTCTGCTAGAAGCTATGGGCCAGGGCCCCGGGTCCTGTGTTATGTGTTAGTTAGAGCCGTTAGGCCTACATTCAGATTCTAAAATATTTCATAGGGTTGGCGCATGCATATATAAAAAATGTAATATCGGCCTATGAATATCAGAATTATTTCTTTCGGAGACTCCACTCATTGAACTACAGGCATAGGTCTTCATTATCACTACTTGTAACTAGTTATTTTGGGGTATGGTCAAAGCGCTTGAACGCCAAAGTGGCCGGGTCTAAGCAGCCGATCGTCCAGTCAAAGCCGCCCTTGTATGCAGTCAATCAACCAGTGTTTATTAGAATGCCAGTCAAAACATCCCTACGCGAAAACAGACCCGTCCAATGTATACTTACATTTAGTTAAAGGGCGCATTTTCGGCCTGACTACAAGTGCTTCTTTCTTGAATACATAACCAGGACGCTTTGACTAGCATTCTTGGACATTGAGGTTTTTGTCCATTCCGTCCCGATATTTTTGTCCATTTAGTCCCACCACCTACCACACAGGTGTTAACGCTCGCCGGGGTGACAGTCGCCTCTAGGCGGGGAAAGGTGTAAAAACTTTTGGCCATAGTATATGCATAGTGACCCGGCCGTTTTGGGCCATACAGGTTTTTGTCCATTCAGTCCCAACACCGAAATGATTTTCTGTTGAAGGTAATGTTCCAGGACAATGACTTGAACATATCAAAGATCACTTAAATATTTTACTTCAACCCTCCCCCTTATCCCTACCGGTAGGGGTACCCCTACCGCCTCCCCTTGAGGGGAATTGGTAGGGGTACCCCTGTTGGCCTATAGGGCGTACTGTACATACAACTGTACATACAACATGTATACTGATATATTCTTTTCACCACTGTGGCTAAACCCAAATATCCAAATTGAAATTTCTTGCACCAAACTTATTTTTGCGTGAACCCAGCCCTCTGTTTAAGGAAACAGATTAGTTTTTGGATTAGTATGGTTAGGAACTTAGTTTTATAACTATCTTGCATCAGAGATTTTTTAAGTTGGGAGGTGGGGAGGAATCGTCAAAAATGTCTCATTTACTTTCTCTCACTTCCCTTTCGATTTCCCTTCTTGCTTTCTTTCTTTCTCTCTCCATGGCACTCCGTCTCCCGTTGCTCTCCCCCTTCACTTTCTCTGCTCTTACTCTTTCCTCTGCTTTCACAGCCTATCCATTTCTTATTTTCCTTTCCTCATCCAAGATCACTTTTTCTGTAAACCCTCTCTACCTATGGGGAATTTAGTCTACTTTTTCTCATAGCATTGATCCTAATAACTTCATATCTCATACTCAAATCAATATTTTTTATTTTAGTTCTACATTGTTGGCGGTAGCAGTATGAAGTACACACTAGCTCAACTTTAGATACGTCTTCATAGCGCCTGACCGAGTATCATAGTTCAGGGATAGTCTCACTGGAATCAAAGCTATGCATAGGCCTACTGGAATGGACGAAACCAAGTACCTTGAAGATTGTAAGTGAATGTGCATTGTCCTTTTTGTAAAAATGAATAAGAATACTATTATGGTAAATTAATTGAAATGTGAATGTATGACTAGTGAAATCATCCCAATGTATTTTCTTAAGCTTTAAAATTAACTTGTATCTAAGTAAATCATGATTAAACCTATCACACTGACATTGTATTCATAATAGTCTCATCCATACCATAGAAGGAACAAATCAATGAACTGATTGATCACCTCTTTCACCGGCCTGGGGTGGGGTTCATTTGGATTAATTGTCGATTAATTAATTTGTTATTGATGGAAATACAATTATTATTTTTGTTTGTTTTGGAAATACAATTATGGAGGTTTAAGCTTCAGTTCTTTCGAATGAATCACATATAATGTGTATAATATATACAATGGTTTTTCAACTGAGAATCTTTATTTGTTTCCAAATTTTGAAACAAACTACTAAAATACGTGAGGCAATAGCCAATAACATCTTGTCTTCTCTTTTAACAGCGCATCTGTAGCAGACACTTTCTATGTTCCAAGCTTATGAGCACAAATGCAAAGATGGATAGACTGCAATGGAGAGAATAGGCACCAAATATAGAAACTTGTGTTTGGTTCCTGCACCCTTAAATTTATGGTAAGTGTCAATTACCACCAATGTTCTATCATCATGAGCACTCACACCCTACCTGTAAAGTAGGGTTAAGGTCCCTCCCCAAAGTACGGTGTCAAGGTCTCTCCCACCCAAACACATACTCACTCACCCCAACTCACTCACTCACTCACTCACTAGGGCCCTTAATGATTAATTATTCGAATGATTGAAAACATCTAAACTTACTTAGAAAATGTATCAATACTAAACACAGGTTCATGTGTACCTCCCCCCCCCCGCACTGTTGACATGTACTATAACCATGCAATCATTGATCAACTAATCATCTCCTATGGTAATATTAAGAAAGGGCAGAATGAAGGATGAACGTCTGGTGACGTGGAGGCAGCCCTCACTCACACACCCCACCGCTAGATATATTCACCTGCCCTAACCCATCCCCCATCCCCCCCCCCCACACACACACACCTCATCCCAGCCCAGATTCAAGGATGCCATGCATAATACTTTGGGGAAATCTTATGGGGATGAACAAATACAGTGTAGAATGCTAGTGTAGAATTTGTTTCACGCATTTTCTGTTCTATTCCCTGTCAGAAATTATACATTTTCTGACCCAGGTTCTGAATGATAAACCAAGATTTGACATAAACTTTTGGAAAGTCAATCTACTTATGGAATTTAGAAGTATAGATCAATTTGATCGACCTTTTTTTTTAAATTCAATATAGTCGGAGATACATTATGATAAGAAAAGTTAAATGAAGAAGGTTGGGAAGATTGGGTGCAATAATAATAGTGTGTTCTCAGACTGTTCATTACAATATTGACTGAATATACATGTGCATGCCATGTGAAATAATATAATAAAGTCCATTTGTTTTTATTTCAGGGAAGTCAGCAGTCAGAGGATGGTGTCACAATAAACCAAAAGGTTACATCATTCCGCATCGCACCTGCCCACACTAAATACAAGGCCTACCGGATCCAGTGATCATTCTTCGGTATTAACCACCAACAGTGATTCAAAATTGAATATCCATAAGTTTGTCAGTGCGTGTAGAGGGCATTACTTAATGATGACATCAATGTGAATGCATATCGTCATTTTTTTGTTGGCTTTTGATTTTGGATTTAGACTAGTATCTCATAAACCTATTTTCTTGAAATCACAATTGTGAAATCTTCAGGAAATAAAACTTTCTTTTTGTTAAAACCACATGTTCTTTATGCAAACAAGCTGACCAAGTTAAGTTGCTATTTAGTACTAGATTAATTGGCATATTTTTTGTTAAACTTCAAGGATATAATATGTGTTTATAACTATTTTTGTTTGATCAAGAATCTAGGTTAGTCACAGTCCAAGAATGAGCAAGATTTATATTATTACAAAGTTGCATGTGTCACAAATTGTATTTGAATTGTTTGTACTGAGTAACTATTGATGGAGACATTATGAAATGAATATAGCCATCAATATACTAATCCTTTACACATTAAACTCAAATGGATATGTACGGTAAAAGTACATGTAGTTATTTTCGCATAGGTATATTCTCGCTCATGCTGACATATATGTGCTCATCTACAATCTCTAACACAAGGTGTAAATTAAACACTGCTCAGGGCTTAGATAATGCGCATAATGTGCAACCAACATATTAGCATAGAGTAATGAGTTTACTTGTTTCATTGTTTCATTGTTTCATTTTATTGTGTTGAAAGCTAATATCTTTTAATTGGGTGATATCATTGATTTTATTTCCATTATTTCAACGATTTGATTTGCTATACTTTTTTTTCGAACATGCCAATATGTTATTTGGTGTTGGTGGATCTGTGGTGGATCTACATGAGACTACATGATCTAGGATACATCATCATATCTGATTCTATATTAATCTGTTACATCAGTACTCAAATGTTACTGCTATATTTATTGTATTTTACCATTGTTATGTACATATGTTTATGCAATAAAGAACTGGTTTAAAATTACATAATTTATCTTCCCTCCACATTTGTAGATAGTCTTGCCATACTGATCAAATAAACTTGATATCATTTTCATCTTCCCCTATCTATCCCTAAAAGAATTCTCCCGACCAAATGATTTCATAATCGTCTTTTAAATCAAACCTTACCTATATATGAACAAAAAATATATATCTTCAATTTCAATCAATTTTTAGGCAATTTTCAATCCATTTTTATTCTCCCTAATTTGATTTTGTGAACGGTTATCTAAACGTTTTCTGATACGCTATTGAAGACGGTTTTTAATGCCTAGACGGTAATATAGTAGCTAAACGTTTTTGAACATGGTAACGGAAAAAAACCGTCTTCTAAAAGGGGACAAAAAAACCGTCTTCAAAAACGTTTAGTACGAAGACGTTTTCAGTTGCAGTGTACATAGTGTTAAAATGTCAATGACTAAAAGATCAAGTTCTTTATTTACGAGTCCTATAAGTTTATTATCATGCATGTCTACTTTTTCATGTAAAAAGAACTTAATTGAAAACAAAATTCTATAAGTTACCATATCTGGTTTTCTTACCAGAGTAATAACTAGAATTAAGTGAAATGATCGGGGAAGAAAGCACTTGCATGGCCAAACTTTGGTCGGCATGGCAATGTAAAATAGTACCATCGGTAAAGTACTAGTGCTTTCTCACTTCATAAGTAAAGAATGGCCGTCAGACACAGGGTAGTGAACGCGTTTATACATCAATAGTTTTATTGTATTTGGTTTTGTATGGATTAAACTTTTCCCATGATGGCAAACATTAGGACATCCAATAAGTTCTTCTATATTGCTGTATGCATGAACAACATTTTAGCAATATGTCTTGATGGACGCTTACTATAGTAAAATAGATAACTTTAGTTGAATGTCCTCTTAGGATATGCATTAATATATTCAATACATAGTCTTCATGGTCCTGGGTAAGACCTTAAAGTGCCTGGTCCTGGGTGGGACCTTAAAGTGCCTTTCTGTCTCTTTTCTCTGTCTCTCTCTCCCTTCTTCTCTATCTCTGTTTCCTGGGTATGATCATAAACTGCCTCCCTCTCAGCTCTCCCGCCCTTGATATAACACTTCAAAGTGTTGATAAGGGCGTAAAGCCACCAATCTCACTCACTCACTCACTCACTCACTCACTCACTCACTCACTCACTCACATAGTCTTCAAAGTTCGTACATGTACCCATGTGCTGATAGGGCTGAACAACCCAAAAATGAAAGCATTCCCACAAATACATCATGCGAACAAAAGACTTTTAAAAATATCACATATCCCGTCCTCTCCCCCCATCCCCGACCCCCCAGCCCCCTTTCTAGTCCATCCACCAAGTCTCAGTGCGCATGGTTGTACCACAGCAGAACTAATGACGTCATAATGGCTGTAAGCGTTGTGTATGAGTAGCAATCATAGTTTCGCATGTTTAGAGACATTACCGCGCATCCAAACATCCCTCGGAACCAGGGGCGTACCCGAACGCAACCGTGCACCAGTCATGTTCAACAAAATATTAGGAAAATCAACAAAAATTAAAATGTTGTACGCATAATTACTTTCATGATGGTAATGAGCGTAATGCGGACCAGGAGCGGACTGAGGAATGGAAGTTGGCGGCCCGAGTCGGGGATAGTTTGGTAGTAAATGACTGTGGGCATGCAATGACGGACCCACCGCTGGCATCTGCCTCATACTCGTTATTAGGGAGATTTAGCAACCACAACGCACCAACACCACACTAACGCATCCACTAACTATTTGTAAGTATATGTGTTGTGTTTCAGGGAAATGAGTCATAAGTCGCAAATTTGATATTTTTTAAAGTGTTTTTTTTCACAAGATCATATTATTGGAATGATCTAATTGTTTAAGGGTTGATAACTCATGGTTACATCAATCGATGTATCAAATTTCAGTACAATCTATGTAATATATCCATTCGTTTTAAAGGTCCTCATATGGACTACATTTAGTTACTTTTTTTTTCCAAAACCAAAATATCAAACTTAAAATCTAGAAATACTTATTAGATTATTAGACTGTTTACTATCATTGGAATCGGCTTGATCTCATCTTTTCAAATATAATGATATCTCAAAATCTATTTTTTGCGACTTATGACTCATTTCCCTGAAACACATCACATTATTACTAGCACTGAGGCGATATCTCGAGAAGCGCTAGGCTGAGGGCATCTGCATTGCAGGCCTCTCGAGATATCCCCACAACGGTAATAATGTACCAATAGTTAGTGGATGCGTTAATGTTTTGTTGGTGCGTTGTGGTTGCTAAATCTCCCTATTATTATGGCTGTATGAGGGATTATGATGATCACCCCCATCTTGTTTTAGTTTGTTTATAGCTGAATGGGGTTTATATCAGAGAGGTTATATATAACCATGTGTTTATACCGACATCTATACATAGGTTCAGTAATTTATAATCAGACCATCATTGTCTCTGCCTTTGATATGGAAAGTTCTGGAATATTTTTCCTCTGGAAAAGCTTAGACTGCACGGATAAATAGCATATAGACAAAGAATAGTCAGAAACTTCGACCACAATACATGCAAAATAATTTATTCATGTTTTGTTTTATAAAGGAATCTCTATCTGTACAAATTACACGGGCCTAAAACTGGTGGGTGAAACTGATGAATGAAAAAGCTATGCCATTTAATATAAGTGGTTAAATGTAACTCAACATTCTTTTATTTTTATTACAAATATGGCCATACAGTTACATCTTTCATGACAATATTACATTTATTTAATTTTTGTAACCTTTTTATACTTTCTAATTAGAAAATTTATCGATGTTTTGTGCTATGTGAGACGAGGAAGAATCTAATTTTGTTTCTAGTAATCTTGTTTTAAAAAAGTACTTACCATTCAAGATTCATTAATTTCTCAAATACTTGGCTGACCACCCACAAAGAAATCCTAACCCTTCAGGCGAAGCACAAATTGCTTTTTCCTGAGACAAGTAAATGACAGTTTCTTGAATTGAAGTCATTTGGGCTGTCAGGTACGTAAAACCGTTGCCATAGCAACGCCATCAGAGAAAAAAATGAATTTTCGTCAGAGATTTGATGAGTGACAAGTGCATATATTGTATGCAAGATGTTTAAGCTTCTTTTACATTGTTAGTGCTGGTTCTCTTTCTCAGATCTATGCTCTGGTCTACATTTGCATGCAAAAAAGGGCCACTATCAAGTTCAATTTGTGTTGATTGATTGATTGATTGATTGGAATTTTATTTCCATGACTCTTTATAAATGTAAATTGGACAATTGGTCTATGCGCCATTACATTTCTTCCTCGCGGATCATTCTCAGTTGACATTGGTCAAGAACTGAACTTTTTCTACTTCTTGTTCCATTCTTTTCCAACCCGTTGTAAAGTCATTTGACCAACATTTTGGACGATTCCGTTTGGTTGTTTTTGCTAAAGGGCTTCTAAAACTTCCTCATTTGTATTTGAAGGACCCGCCTGAATCCTTTCATGTGATGACTTCACTGATTATCACTCATCAGTGGCAGCTTTCTCTCAATAATTAGACATCAAATGTGTGTATCAACATATAACAGCAGCAGAATATTGATCAATTCAGTCCTATAAATCACAATATGGGTGAATTCGGAAAGATTGTTTTGTCATAATAGCTGAGAACGCAGCTTTAAATTTGTATTATTTATTGGTTGAAAGATCAGATCGTACATTTGTTGCCACCTTAAATCTTATGAAAGGATTAATGAGGTTGGTATCTGACTCATGTTGAGCGTGTACAACCCCGATCGTGGTATAATAATATCATATTACATCATCTGCCAGGTTTTAAGTACTTTACAATATTTCTCATGATTTCCAGACGCAGATCACTACACAGCGAATTGTGAGAGAATAATAAAACCACTAAAAACCTTTTAGGTGGTGGTATTTACGGTGCTCCGCTCCTTTCTCGCTATAATCCTCGAGATGTGTTGTTAAACATACTAACAATGTACAATGCCAAATACTGTATGTAGGGACAGTTAAACAGTTCATCTCAAATTATGTTGGTGGTTGCCATTCAGTATTTAGAAAATCATATGAAAATACACTGGGCTAAGTCCACTTGTACCCGTAGTAAGTTAAAAGGGAAACAAGGTAGACAATTATATAGGTTAGCATAGTATCATAAGCAAACTAGCATTTGTCTACCCGGCCTGTGAATAGAAACCTCACCTAGCAGTGTGACATTTTCCGTATCAAACAAGAATTGTGACATGTTTCAGGAAAATGAGTCACAAGTAACAAAAGGAGATTTTCAGATATCATCAAATTTGAAAAGATGAGACAAAGCAGATTCCAATGATACTATAAACAGTAGGAGATCTAATTACTTTTTTTTTTTTTTAAAGTTTGAAATTGTTATTTTTGAAAAAAAAAAATTGCAATATTTCTGGGTGGATATTTGCAACAAAAGTTGCTAAATGTACTCTATAAGATGACCTTAGAAATGCATGGATATATTAAGTACAGTCTTGAAATTTGCACATGCATTCATACAACACAACGATGGGAACATTCAAACAATGAATCCTGTGGATGAACACTTTGAAAACTATCAATTTTACGACTTGTGAATCATTTTCCTGGAACGCATCCCATTTGTACTCCAGTGGTGGAAACCTTAGCAACCCAACCCATGCCTGTTTGCAGTTACTCTCCCACTGGGGGAATAAAAAACATCGACAAAAATATGTGCAATACCTCACCAAGCATTGTTATTATTCAATAAAAGAAACAGGAGTGTACACATAGAGCCAGCACCCATACCCCACTCAGGAACCCAACCCTTGTCTGGTTCCAGTTAGGCAAATAGCAGAATAGCTACTTGCACACTCAAGCCATCAATCTAACTTACTACCCTCACGTCTCCGGCATGGGTTATCAACACCTAAACTAAACCCCTAAATATTAAACCTTTGTTCCCTCATTTTTACCCACCAATCCCTCAAGATGTTTAAATACAAGACATTCCATCCAAATCGATTCAAATTTATTCTAATTTATGCAAATATTATAAATTGTATGTACAATATTTCAATATTTCTTCTTAAAATTAGTTGAATTTGTTATCGCAAAGTTGTAAAGGGGGATTGATTGTTAAGGTCGCTGTGAACGTGCCTACTATAGTGAAATGACATTTTGAATCAATGGAGACATTAACAAAGGAAGACCGGTCAAATGGTTGTGTGGAAAGGTCAAGGAGCTGGGTGGAATGTCTGATATTTTGGTATAGGGGTCAGATTTTCAGAAAATGTACAATTGGCGGCTCTACACATTTAGGAAATTCTGCTAAATTAGGCTGAAAAATGATGAATACCGGGTATATCTGAGTATATTTGGTATCGCAATCATTTAAAGTATAAGTTCTCTTATGTTAAACTCCATTTTGAAGCTCATTTTTGTCTTAAATGTGGGTTATTTGAGAGGATTGGTGAAGGCGAATTGTACATTTTCTAAAAATCTGACCCATAGACTGAATCTGTTACCTCCAAACGTCAACCCTGTACACCTTTGTACATGACCTGTATACCCATAGGTTTTAATGACGCTAGAATACAATTTGTATCTACTTACGGTTTGGGGAACGCTTTTGCCTTGCCCATTTATTCCCGAATCATGAGAACATCATAGAAGTAATTTCATCAAACAATATTAACAGGCTTTTAACAAGTTATGCTGTATACTTTGTTCTAATGAGCTTGTCGCTATATTTTTTTTATTTTTTTCCTTTAATGTTTGCATGATGTATTTATTGTCAAATGATATCCACGCATGTATACAACTGAAATAAATTATTCCCTTTCCAATTTGTTTAATGATGTCTGAGCATTTAGAAATAAGTAAGATTTACTCTAACATAACCAGGATTGAATGGATAATGTCATAATTTAGTCATAATTATAATAAAACTAATATGATAGAAACATCAAGTCATGCCTTCTTCATATACCTATCTGGCCAGAGTTATCGTTACATTTTCGATTCAAAAAGAATTACAATTTCATTTTTTACGGAAATTCACAGAAACACATCTTTAAGTAAGATTTAAACAGTTTTAAATGAATACCAGAAAGTTGTCCTCATAATCTAATAATAATCAGCCTCTTGTGACACACAATAAATAAATCCAGCAGTTGTTTTTAATAATAACAAAGATAAGAGAAGGGAGGAGAAAAAAATATAGACAATAAAATATGGAACAAATGTTTATTGATGTCGAGGAATGTATTGTACATGTGTACAGGTGAGTCTCTGGTGAGCGATAATAGGGAGAATAATGGGATAGCTGGAGGGGGGCCTGACAGCCCTGTCAACATGGATGTCCCTCACTCAGCGCTCTCTATCATCTCCACCCCCAACCTTCTCACTATAAATATAGACCATATCTATGGATAGTCTGCCAATAGTGAGTTTCAGCAAGTCTAACTATAGCTAAACGTAAACGCATCCGTATTTCTGATATATACAAACATATATTCAACGGAAGTAAGAGGTTCAACAAAACATGGCATGGAAAACGTAATGTAACATATCAAGCAAAAAGGTAATTTCTATGCATGAAAATGAGACGTAATTCACAAGAGAGGTATGGATACGTTACATAATTGAGATAGTTTTGCTTGCAGAACCTCCCTATTATGAATGACTTTTAACATGGCACTCTCGGTTTACTCGGTAAGAATTTGTACTTTCTGTTGTTTTCTTTTCCAACCTATCTAAAAGTCATACATGGGTGAGAATTGCAAAAAATGTACAATTCAACTTCGCCAAGCTTCTCAAATAACCCAAAGTTCAGACGAAAATAAACTTCAAAATACAGTTCGACCTAACCAACAAGATTGCTAGCATTAATGCAATGCCGAATATACTTGAATTTACCTCATATTGACCAAATTGCAGCCTATTTTAGCATAAGTTACTAAATGTGTACAGCTGCCAATTGTACTGACCCACATATTTGTCCACATTCATTTCTTGGAGACCCACTGAAATCCATTCCTACAGTTGTCACACTTATTATCGCTCACAGGTTTTCTCTCGGCTGATTCAACTTCAAACTTATGCATGAACTAAAAAAAGCAGGAGAATATTCATAAATCTAGTTCTAAAAGTCATAACTTTTATCAGCAGTTCTTGTGAGATTTTGTAATAGGTGCAAATGCTGGTGTTAAGTGCCCTTAAACATTAGCATGTATATTCCTACACTTCCCCCCCCCCCCCCCCCACACACACACACACTGTCACTTCATTCTTTCGCTGGGTAAGAATTACTAAATTCTTATCACATCTATGAAATTCTGCTAAATTAGAGTGAAACGTGAAAAATACTAGGCATATCTGTATATATTCTGTACTGTATTCATTCAATAAATCTGTTTTTTTATGTTGAACTGTATTTTGAACCTGATTTTCGTCATAAATTTGGGTTATTTGAGAGGATTTTTGAAGGTCAAGTGTACGTTTTCTGGCGACTTGACCCACACAACCCTACGGTTTGGTACCTGTATTCATGCTATTGGCAAGGCTAACCACTTCAAAACTGAGAGCATTAAAAAAAACCTGTGAAAATAAAACTTTGAAAAATATAATTGCGACCTTTGACGAATTTGTCTGTAACACATCACAGATATTTGTAAACATTGCCTCCTATATATGAATGCAAACCACCTCAATCACTGAAATAATCTCAACAAAGTCGCAAGGGCACATCCCCAAAAGATCCCAAGAGAATGTCAAACTGATCGCAAACGGTTCTGGAGGGTTAATTCAGTTATAGCTGAGGTAATTGGGGATGATAAATATTACCTGAGGTTGCCCCCTGGGGCTAGAGTATACTCAGTGTGAGTGTATGGCTAGGGCAATGGGGAAGGAGGGCTGGTAGTCTGATACCTGCAATAAAAACAACCACTTGTCCCTGTGAGTGTGTTTCATAGTAAACATAGAGCCTACCCATGCTACTGGTACAAGTGTATGTATAAATATCTCCCCTCCACCACTTGCTCTTCTATCTACTCTGTATGACTCTCTGAGCTCTCTGGGTGTTCGCTGGCATACTTGGGACTTGATCTGAACCCAACAGTCTAGGCCCAAAGATGAGAGAGTCCCTTCAAACGGAGGGAAAGCCTCTCGCCTCAAACCGCACAGTGCAATTATAATTCCACTAAGACCGCAAAATGTCATTATAATCCAATTGGAACGCCTAGTCCTAGGCCAGGAAAGCGATTAGCGAAGTAGGCGTCCAATCACTGGCATACCATTCTTATCTGATCTGAGGGTTTGGGACCTGATCTGACTTGAAGCTGCACTCTCAGTCAACGTTGGTCAAAATATAAATATTTATTACTGTTTCTTCCATTCTTTTCCAACCAATCTAAAGGTCATTATTTTGACCAAAGTTTTGGAGGATCTCATTCAGTTCGTCTTGCTACAGGGTTGTTAAAACATCCGACGGGTCACTCATATTAGGAGGATCCTCCCAAATCGTTTCCTATGATGACTTCATATATTATCGCTCACCGGCGACTGTTTTCTCACTATTGTTGCCTCTTCCAATGCTTGTATTATCATACAACAACAGCAGAATATTGCTAAATCCAGTCCTATAAGTTATATTATAATATGAGGTAGTTTTGACAAGGTAGGATTTGTTGTGTTCTCATATCTGAGAATGCAGCTTAAAAACCCGTGTCCACTTATGCAATTTCCACATAATCGGTTCAGTGCACACTGGGCTTTAATATTGTATTTCTGGTTTTCCAAATGGTCTCCAAATCAATCTCTTTGTGCGGTCACTGACCACTAGATTCTTCCAACGGTCGGCGGTTGGAACAGCAACTTGACAAACGGCTGGTTTAAGGGCCTCGTATACTACCACGATTTGTATATATTGATGCACTACATACCTGTACATGCATGGTACACATGTATACATGAACACCTCAGTGTCTTTGGGTAATAAACATGTTTGTATGCATGTTCATCCCCGTGTATATATATGATGTGTCACAGGAAAATGAGTCAGAAGTCCCCAAAATTGGATTTTGAGATATCATCATATTTGAAAATATGAGATCAAGCCAATTCTAACGATAATTGGGACATCTTATATTTCTATATGAAAAAAAATATTAATTTTGCTACTTACGACTCATTTTCCTGTACCAAATCGCATATAATTATATATTCAAGCCTAATTTCTGTCTTAAAATGTGTATTATTTGAGTGGATTGGTGAAGATGAATAGCACATTGTGTGACTACCTGACCCAGATACCTAGGTTTGAACCTTACCTCTACACCTCATACAGGTGGGTAGAGGTGAGTGATACCTGGAATAGTCCTCCAGTGTTCTCGGGCCTCCTGTTTCAGGTGTTAAGATGTGATTGTTGTCTCCTGTCTCTCCTCCTTTCTATCTGTCCTTCTCTCTCCCCTTCTCTCTCTCCTTCTGTCTCTCTCCTTCTGTCTCTCTCCTTCTCTCTCCCCTTCTCTCTCCCCTTCTCTCTCTCCTTCTCTCTCTCCTTCTCTCTCTCTCTTTCTCTCTCCTTCTCTCTCTCCTTCTCTCTCCCCTTCTCTCTCTCCTTCTTTCTCTCTCCTTCTGTCTCTCCCTATCTTTTCTGTTTCCGACTGATTTGCCAGAGGCCTATTCCTTAACAAATCCTTACACAGAAGTCTTCTTCTAAGCTACTTTTCTTTGCTAAGTTCGAATAATCCTACCGGAGGAATGTGAATTGTGGTATCCTATGTGTATCATATCCCTAGAGGTTCTTAATATATCGCTTAGAAAGAACAAGTAGGCAAGGAAGGAACATTGCAAGTTAGGAGTTCTTATGCAACAGGCCCCAGCAATCTTCCACTTGAACACACTATTTCACTCACTTCCCTGCTCCTCCCACTGTCTTTCCCTCTCCTTAATACCTCCCAGCGGTCTGTCCGTCCCTGTGCTTCTCCCTCCAACACCCATTCTTCCCCTTTAATGCTCCCTATTTCTGTTCATGACTTCCTCTATATCTCTCCTTATCTTAAGATTTTCTACTTTTTGTACCGTTCCGTTCCGGTTCTACCCATCAGAAAGTCATTTGACCCGAATTGTAGAGGATTTTACCACCCAGCACTTCATAAATACCCACATTTATATCATCGCGGCACTCTCAGTTAAATCAGGGCCAAATTTTATTCAGATGTTCTCGTTACTGTTCATTGAGTCAAAACTAGTGCATGTGGATCATTAATATGACTGACTTACTGTTCACCAATTGTAGGTAACCAGCGGACACATACCTGGAAAGAACAAAGAGAACATGGATGAATATTCAGGTTTGTAATACATGGGTTAGTGTTTAAAGGATGAATATTCAGGTGTGTAATACATGGGTTAGTGTTTAAAGGATGAATATTCGGGTGTGTAATACATGGGTTAGTGTTTAAAGGATGAATATTCAGGTTTGTAATACATGGGTTAGTGTTTAAAGGATGAATATTCAGGTTTGTAATACATGGGTTAGTGTTTAAAGGATGAATATTCAGGTTTGTAATACATGGGTTAGTGTTTAAAGGATGAATATTCAGGTTTGTAATACATGGGTTAGTGTTTAAAGGGTGAATATTCAGGTGTGTAATACATGGGTTAGTGTGTAAAGGATGAATATTCAGGTTTGTAATACATGGGTTAGTGTTTAAAGGATGAATATTCAGGTTTGTAATACATGGGTTAGTGTTTAAAGGATGAATATTCAGGTTTGTAATACATGGGTTAGTGTTTAAAGGATGAATATTCAGGTTTGTAATACATGGGTTATCGTTTAAAGGATGAATATTCAGGTTTGTAATACATGGGTTAGTGTTTAAAGGGTGAATATTCAGGTTTGTAATACATGGGTTAGTGTTTAAAGGATGAATATTCAGGTTTGTAATACATGGGTTAGTGTTTAAAGGATGAATATTCAGGTTTGTAATACATGGGTTAGTGTTTAAAGGATGAATATTCAGGTTTGTAATACATGGGTTATCGTTTAAAGGATGAATATTCAGGTTTGTAATACATGGGTTAGTGTTTAAAGGGTGAATATTCAGGTTTGTAATACATGGGTTAGTGTGTAAAGGGTGAATATTCAGGTTTGTAATACATGGGTTAGTGTTTAAAGGATGAATATTCAGGTTTGTAATACATGGGTTAGTGTTTAAAGGGTGAATATTCAGGTTTGTAATACATGGGTTAGTGTTTAAAGGATGAATATTCAGGTTTGTAATACAGGGGTTAGTGTTTAAAGGGTGAATATTCAGGTTTGTAATACATGGGTTAGTGTTTAAAGGATGAATATTCAGGTTTGTAATACATGGGTTAGTGTTTAAAGGGTGAATATTCAGGTGTGTTATACATGGGTTAGTGTGTAAAGGATGAATATTCAGGTTTGTAATACATGGGTTATCGTTTAAAGGATGAATATTCAGGTTTGTAATACATGGGTTATCGTTTAAAGGATGAATATTCAGGTTTGTAATACATGGGTTAGTGTTTAAAGGATGAATATTCAGGTTTGTAATACATGGGTTAGTGTTTAAAGGGTGAATATTCAGGTTTGTAATACATGGGTTATCGTTTAAAGGATGAATATTCAGGTTTGTAATACATGGGTTAGTGTTTAAAGGATGAATATTCAGGTTTGTAATACATGGGTTAGTGTTTAAAGGGTGAATATTCAGGTTTGTAATACATGGGTTAGTGTTTAAAGGATGAATATTCAGGTGTGTAATAGCGGAACTCCACTATAGGTATTAAAAACGGCGCCAACAGGCAAAAACGGCTGCGACGAATTTTTTGCGACAAAATATCTAATCAAGTTAGATATTTTGCAATTGTTGGCAACACATAAATGTGTTGCCAACAACCTATTTTACCCCCTCATCCACTAGAATTTTTAGTCACGTCGAATTTTCTGAATTTTTAGAAATGTCGGCGACGAATTTTGCCTGTTGGCGCCGTTTTTTACCTATAGTGGAGTTCCGCTATAATACATGGGTTATACATGGGTTATCCTTTAAAGCTTCACTCTCAACTAACATCGGTCAAGAACTGAACATTTTCTACTTTCTATTTCATTTTTATCCAAACTATTTATAGGTCATTGCACTAACATTTTGAAGGATTAAGTCCAGTTGTTTTGCTACAGGGCTTCTAAAACGTTTTTATTTGTATTTGGAGGACCTGCCCAAATCCATCCATGTGACAACTTCACGTAAATATTATCACTCACTGGCGGCAGTTTTGTCTCAGTTATTTGACTACAATTTATTGTATAAACACATAACAGCAGCAGAATATTGATAAAAAGCAGACGTATAAGGCATGATATGAGTGAAATTGGTCATATTTGTTTTGTGATAATAGCCGAGAATGCAGCTTTAATTAACTTAATTAATCAATTAAAAATTTAATTAATCAACAATGCCAGAATGAGTGTCTGCGGTGCTTGCGCTTATTATCGCTCACTGGCGCTCGTTTCTTTTGGCATATTTGACTTCAACCCATTGTTTAAACATAAAACAGCATTCAGATATTGATAACTTCAGTGCTGTGGGTGAAACAATGAGTAAATTTGGAAAAATGGTTTCGTTGTAGTTGCAGAGAAATCAGCTTTAAGTAAAGAAAAGTCTGTAACCCTTTAGGCTCAGATGATAAGAATTGTATATCACCGAGTGGACACCTACTGCGCAGATGTCCTTTGTGGCCCAGGAGTAGGCGTCCTATATAATGGGATTATAATGGCCTTTTGTTGTTTGGGCGAGAGGCTTTACCCTCAGTTTATAGGGACTCTCTCAACTTTGAGCCTAGATGTTAAAATACTTCTCACTCTGATCAACTGATAAGCAGGTACAGAATTGGGTAAGATAGACAAAACTGCTCAGGGAAAAAGGTAAGGGTTGATAGCATTATGTTCCCCTCCCCTCCCTTGCCAGCTGACTAGGCGCGATGATAAGTTTGGGTAATATTACCGAAATTAATGGCGTAGGAACTGCTTGGGTGGTCAGAATTTATACAACCCTGGAGTCAACATCTATCCCTTTCCTCACCCCAGCCTATTCTACACCGGCAGCTCGGTGGCAAAGGGAAAAAAGCAAAACTGATATGATTTATAGGGAAAAGCTCTTTCATAGCAGTGTGGGTGTGAGTGGAGGGATGGAGGGATGGGGTGGGGGGTATAATGGTCAGATTTCCAGAAAATGTACAATTCACCTTCACAAATCCTCTCAAATAGCCTTCATTTAAGACAAAAATGAGCTTCAAAATGCAGTTAACCTAACAGAACAGATACTTTAAATCAATGCCATACCAAATATACTCAGATATACCAGGTATTCATAATTTTTCAGCCACATTTAGCAGAATTTCCTAAATGTGTAGAGCTGCCAATTGTACATTTTCAGAAAATCTGACCCATATAATACTTTCACATACCGGAACCCGATAATGCGGCCCATATATGGCTATAATAATTGCGCTTCTTGCAGATGAATCGCTCCAACAATGTAATTTGTATCATCAGAGATTTTGACTCAATATTTCTCAATATTTTTTCTGGACTTCTGGACATGTGTCTGATAAGGATTAATGTGAAAATATGACCTCATGAGGCTTGTATTTAAATAGCCATTCAGACACTTGTTCATGGCGGTGTCGCTTACTTTGTCTATAGGGGACTTGCATAGCCGCCATTTTGAATCGAGATTTGCACTGAATTATGGGACTAATGGTACAGTGTAAAATCTATAGAAAATATTCCATGTTCAGCATGGACTATTTATCAATAGTCTAATGTCAATATTTATGTCTTGTATACATGTTTTCATGGCACAAGCTTACATCTTTCCCATCATGCATTTGGTTTTCATAGATCATTCATAAAACCTATGATATTGGTGAAAACATTCCTGAAATTTTCGATGAAAATGTTGCCAATATATGTATGTCAGATTTCATTAGAATCCATCCCAGAATGCACTCTGACAGGCATGCGCAGTGGCACATGCAAGTCCCCTATTGCTTGTGCTTCAATACATGAATATATCAGTATATGTCGTGAAGGTGTCAAGGAACAATCGTCGATGAAAGTTTAAGTTGAGAAACTAATGATGTGAGAAAAACCAGTCACTAAAAGACGACTCAAATTGAACATTGTTATCACAAAAATCTATATAATAATTTAAGTCGATGGAACGCCAAAACTATGATCCCAGCAATGTTTTGATTTGAAGTTTTATTCGGTAATTGATATAAATTATGAGTATTATGATTCCAATGTTTCTGATACAGGGCAATCCCTCATCAGGGAATTCATAGGATAGTTTTAATATTACATTAAAGAACATTTTCACGATGTTAGGCTCACATCCAATTAGATGTGATAAGAATTGCGAGGGATTGGACGCCTCCTGCGCTAATAGCTTTCTTAACCCTGGATAAGGGTTTGTGGTATGGAACGAGAGGCTTTCCCTCACTTTGGGGGACTCTGTTAACAATGTAAAACTGCTAATGTCATAGAACAACAGCAGAATATAGAATAGAATATATATATTTTCTATTTGGGAATGTTATAATCATATCTCAATACAATATAATGAAATCTAACCAATAGCTATCTGTCAGTGACGCAGGTCTGTAACAGAATCCCCTTTCTGGATCAGATCATCAGAAAATGTACAACTGGCAACTCTACACATTTAGTAAATTCTGCTAAATCAGCCTGAAAAGGGAATAATACTTGGCATATCTGAGTACTCTAGGTTTTGTATTGATTATGAATATCATTTTGGCTATGGTAAACTGTGTGTTTTGAACCTCATTTCTCCCTCCAATTTGGTTTATTTGAAAAAAAAAAAAAATATTGAGGGCGAATTTTACATATCCGACGACTACAGGCTTATTCTTGCTTGATTTATCCAAGCACCGAGTCCAACAAAAATATTTGTGCATTAAAAATATCTCCAGCACCTGGCTCCAGTTCACTTTTAATACGCACATTACATCCATCCCATAATAATCAGGCTTGCAATCCGAGACTGGCTTCCTTCTATCAGACTCAGAAAGAAAGAAATCTTTCCCAGGCAGATTCACTGAAAAAAGCATCCCAATGTATAGAAAGGGTACAGGGAGGCGGTATCTAAATACAGAGGGTCGGACATGTTGTGTGTAGATATAACTGAACGCATCGGGAAGTTCTTTTGTGAAATGTTTGTGAAATGTTTTTAATTCGAGATGAAGGTCTGATGTGCCTATTAAAATGGGATGGTCTTTGGCGGGAAAATCTACTGATCTATCATGGTGTTAGATGTATTCCCGGAAATGGCAAAGTATAGTGGAATATACATCAAATTGTTCCTAATCAGCTTATATATATTAAATACGGAATTGAGATATGTGATGTGTTCCAGGGAAATGAGTCACAAGTCGCAAAAATGATATTTTCCAAAGTGATTTATTCACAAGAGTTATTAATTGGGAGTATAGCACTTTGAGTCATATGATTACATGTTCCAAATCTCAAGACAGTGATTAAATAAATCCATGCGTTTTGAAGGTCATCATATATGGAGTAGTTCTACATTTAATTACTTTACTGGCAATGCTACGGCAATGGAGGGCATCTCTACTAAAGCCTGACTTGACAGTTCCAGCAGGGGGAGACACAATATAAACATTCATATAGATATAAAGACACCTTTCTGCGAATGGTAGGCGAAGCCTACTATGCCTCGCATGGCAATCGGACCTTTGCTTCAAACTAGTTTTGTGCCTCTGAGGTCCAAAATATCTGTCGTTTGAATCAAGCTGTTACCATATGTGGGTCAGATTTTCAGAAAATGTACAATTTAACTTCACCAATCTTCTCAAATAACCCAAATTTCAGACGACAATAAAGTCCAAAATACAGTTCAATCTAACGAAACAGATTGCTAGAATCAATACAATGCCGAATATACTCCAATTTACCTAGTATTGACCAAATTGCAGCCGTATTTAGCAGAATTTACTAAATGTGTACAGCTGCCAATTGTACATTTTCTGAAAATTTAACCCAAGTATTGCATTGACCTGGTGTTTGAGTAATAAAACCTGGTGCTAACGAATATCTCTTTGTTACTCTTATTCTTTCACGAAAGCCTAGACTCGTACCCCTACGCGCATCTGCTGCATCTATGAACATAAAATTCAATATTTGGATTTCTTCCGAGGCACCTATAATAACGTCAATAAGCTATGCAACTGATTTGTTTCTACACATACACTCTTATTTATACCCCCGGAGCTAGTAAATCTGGAATAACCGATAAAGTATCAGTTGGAGGCATTAGTTTATGTTACAGAAACGAAGAAACCAACTTAAAAAGGTTTTTTTTTCTCAGGAAACCAAGCAAGACACCAAGTCTATTCCAACTTGCCTAGTTTACGTTAGTAAACATCCGGCTGTTTCTATCCCAGCTTCTGACAACTATCAGTTATCACAAAATATTAGCCTGCGTTCCTTTTTACCCAGCACTTTTTATTAGATATTGCTGGTTTTCTGATGTTCTGGGGGATTAAGTATAACTTTCCACGCTCTGGACGTTGGATGGATCCCCCACTGGTGCTTGGCACATCCAAAACGGAGCGAAAAAAGGTTCCAGTTGTACATTTGGTTTGAAAAGAAAGAATTCTGGTAAATGTATTGCACTTTATATTAACAATCATGGAACATCTGCCGTACGATTTGTGATGTGTTACAGGAAAATAAGTGACAATTCGAAAAAAAAAGGATTTTGAGATATCATCGTATTGGAAAAAAGATGAAATCAAGGCGATTCTAATGATGGTAAACATTAGGACAGCTATTAAATATTTCATGCTAGGTTTGATATCTTTATTTTTGAAAGGAAAATGTTACAATGATTCTGGGAGGGTAATTACCAGTAAAGTAAGTAACCATGTGATTATACTTAATTATACTCCATAGGATAACCTTCAAAACACGTTTACAGTTCAAATCAGTTTCATACAAAAGAACTATTAAGGTTTAATACATCATAATGTGATTCAATTATTGTTGTCTGGGAGGGAGTCATATTGCTCTCCTACTTCTGTTCTATGGACACAATGTTTTTGTTCATTTTAATACGTTATATTCTTTGGATGTGCTATGAGGGTCAGATTTTCAGAAAATGTACAATTGATAACTATACACGTTCAGTAAATTCTGCTAAATTAAGCTGCAATTTGGTCAATACTAGGTAAATTCAAGTATATTATGTATTGCAGTATAGTAGGTAGACGTGGCAGTATTCACCTAAACCCGTGAAAAAAAATTTCCCACAACTGGGTAAAGGATTTTTAAATATGTATTATGTATTGCATTGATTCTAGCAATCTGTTTGGTTAGGTTGAACTGTATTTGAACTTTATTTTCGTCTGAAATGTGGGTTATTTGAGAGAATTAGCGAAGGTGAATTGTACATTTTCTGAAAATCTGACCTATGAACTAATCCTCGAACACAGTGTACATCTTACATCGAGACCTCTGAAATACTCATTCATAGAGTGGACAACTCATTTTTGTATCTACAGGTTTTGACAAGCTTAAAGCTGCAATCTCAGCTATTGTGACTAAATGAATCCTACCAAATCTACTCATATTATGAGGTACAGGACTGACTTCATCAATATTCTGCTGCTGTTATATGTTTATACAAGAATTTTTAGTAAATTTGATAGAGCAAAAACAGCGATAATACGTGATGTCATCATAGGAAGGGATTCGGGTGGGTCCTCTAAATACAAATAAGGACGTTTCAGAAGCCCTATAGTAAAAACAACCAAATCCTCCAACAGAATCCTCCAAAATTTCGTTCAAACGACCTTTAGATGAGTTGGGAAAAATGGAAGAAAATGTAGAAAATATTTTGTTTTTTACCGACGTTAACTGAGAATGCAGCTTTAAAGCCAATATCCACCCATTTTTTTTTATTCAATTAAAAGCCAACAATTATTCAATTTTTACACACAAAACCGCACTATTCTTCAGGAATATTGTCAGGCGTTGCCTACATTCATACATGTATACTTTTTCGGGTTGGCAAAAAAGGCCTTGCCATTAAATATTGTTCAGGTACTTCCTAAAATGACACCAAGCTTCACAATCAGGTTGCTCTTTCCTACCTTCCCTATCCCCGGGAGGGCTACAACATTTAATACGTTTAAAGAACCAGCGGTTAACTAAGACCTCGTCATAGCGTGACTTTTCCACCACATTTCCTTCCCAAATACCATCCCTGCTTTTAGTTCCCTTTGTAGCATTTGGGTCAGATTTTCAGAAAGTGTACAATTGGTAGCTGTACACATTTGATAAATTCTGCTAAATCAGGCTGCAATTTGGCCAATACTAGGTAAATTCGAGTATATTCGGTGACGCGCATCTGCTGCATCTATGAACATAAAATTCAATATTTGGATTTCTTCCGAGGCACCTATAATAACGTCAATAAGCTATGCAACTGATTTGTTTCTACACATACACTCTTATTTATACCCCCGGAGCTAGTAAATCTGGAATAACCGATAAAGTATCAGTTGGAGGCATTAGTTTATGTTACAGAAACGAAGAAACCAACTTAAAAAGGTTTTTTTTTCTCAGGAAACCAAGCAAGACACCAAGTCTATTCCAACTTGCCTAGTTTACGTTAGTAAACATCCGGCTGTTTCTATCCCAGCTTCTGACAACTATCAGTTATCACAAAATATTAGCCTGCGTTCCTTTTTACCCAGCACTTTTTATTAGATATTGCTGGTTTTCTGATGTTCTGGGGGATTAAGTATAACTTTCCACGCTCTGGACGTTGGATGGATCCCCCACTGGTGCTTGGCACATCCAAAACGGAGCGAAAAAAGGTTCCAGTTGTACATTTGGTTTGAAAAGAAAGAATTCTGGTAAATGTATTGCACTTTATATTAACAATCATGGAACATCTGCCGTACGATTTGTGATGTGTTACAGGAAAATAAGTGACAATTCGAAAAAAAAAGGATTTTGAGATATCATCGTATTGGAAAAAAGATGAAATCAAGGCGATTCTAATGATGGTAAACATTAGGACAGCTATTAAATATTTCATGCTAGGTTTGATATCTTTATTTTTGAAAGGAAAATGTTACAATGATTCTGGGAGGGTAATTACCAGTAAAGTAAGTAACCATGTGATTATACTTAATTATACTCCATAGGATAACCTTCAAAACACGTTTACAGTTCAAATCAGTTTCATACAAAAGAACTATTAAGGTTTAATACATCATAATGTGATTCAATTATTGTTGTCTGGGAGGGAGTCATATTGCTCTCCTACTTCTGTTCTATGGACACAATGTTTTTGTTCATTTTAATACGTTATATTCTTTGGATGTGCTATGAGGGTCAGATTTTCAGAAAATGTACAATTGATAACTATACACGTTCAGTAAATTCTGCTAAATTAAGCTGCAATTTGGTCAATACTAGGTAAATTCAAGTATATTATGTATTGCAGTATAGTAGGTAGACGTGGCAGTATTCACCTAAACCCGTGAAAAAAAATTTCCCACAACTGGGTAAAGGATTTTTAAATATGTATTATGTATTGCATTGATTCTAGCAATCTGTTTGGTTAGGTTGAACTGTATTTGAACTTTATTTTCGTCTGAAATGTGGGTTATTTGAGAGAATTAGCGAAGGTGAATTGTACATTTTCTGAAAATCTGACCTATGAACTAATCCTCGAACACAGTGTACATCTTACATCGAGACCTCTGAAATACTCATTCATAGAGTGGACAACTCATTTTTGTATCTACAGGTTTTGACAAGCTTAAAGCTGCAATCTCAGCTATTGTGACTAAATGAATCCTACCAAATCTACTCATATTATGAGGTACAGGACTGACTTCATCAATATTCTGCTGCTGTTATATGTTTATACAAGAATTTTTAGTAAATTTGATAGAGCAAAAACAGCGATAATACGTGATGTCATCATAGGAAGGGATTCGGGTGGGTCCTCTAAATACAAATAAGGACGTTTCAGAAGCCCTATAGTAAAAACAACCAAATCCTCCAACAGAATCCTCCAAAATTTCGTTCAAACGACCTTTAGATGAGTTGGGAAAAATGGAAGAAAATGTAGAAAATATTTTGTTTTTTACCGACGTTAACTGAGAATGCAGCTTTAAAGCCAATATCCACCCATTTTTTTTTATTCAATTAAAAGCCAACAATTATTCAATTTTTACACACAAAACCGCACTATTCTTCAGGAATATTGTCAGGCGTTGCCTACATTCATACATGTATACTTTTTCGGGTTGGCAAAAAAGGCCTTGCCATTAAATATTGTTCAGGTACTTCCTAAAATGACACCAAGCTTCACAATCAGGTTGCTCTTTCCTACCTTCCCTATCCCCGGGAGGGCTACAACATTTAATACGTTTAAAGAACCAGCGGTTAACTAAGACCTCGTCATAGCGTGACTTTTCCACCACATTTCCTTCCCAAATACCATCCCTGCTTTTAGTTCCCTTTGTAGCATTTGGGTCAGATTTTCAGAAAGTGTACAATTGGTAGCTGTACACATTTGATAAATTCTGCTAAATCAGGCTGCAATTTGGCCAATACTAGGTAAATTCGAGTATATTCGGTGACGCGCATCTGCTGCATCTATGAACATAAAATTCAATATTTGGATTTCTTCCGAGGCACCTATAATAACGTCAATAAGCTATGCAACTGATTTGTTTCTACACATACACTCTTATTTATACCCCCGGAGCTAGTAAATCTGGAATAACCGATAAAGTATCAGTTGGAGGCATTAGTTTATGTTACAGAAACGAAGAAACCAACTTAAAAAGGTTTTTTTTTCTCAGGAAACCAAGCAAGACACCAAGTCTATTCCAACTTGCCTAGTTTACGTTAGTAAACATCCGGCTGTTTCTATCCCAGCTTCTGACAACTATCAGTTATCACAAAATATTAGCCTGCGTTCCTTTTTACCCAGCACTTTTTATTAGATATTGCTGGTTTTCTGATGTTCTGGGGGATTAAGTATAACTTTCCACGCTCTGGACGTTGGATGGATCCCCCACTGGTGCTTGGCACATCCAAAACGGAGCGAAAAAAGGTTCCAGTTGTACATTTGGTTTGAAAAGAAAGAATTCTGGTAAATGTATTGCACTTTATATTAACAATCATGGAACATCTGCCGTACGATTTGTGATGTGTTACAGGAAAATAAGTGACAATTCGAAAAAAAAAGGATTTTGAGATATCATCGTATTGGAAAAAAGATGAAATCAAGGCGATTCTAATGATGGTAAACATTAGGACAGCTATTAAATATTTCATGCTAGGTTTGATATCTTTATTTTTGAAAGGAAAATGTTACAATGATTCTGGGAGGGTAATTACCAGTAAAGTAAGTAACCATGTGATTATACTTAATTATACTCCATAGGATAACCTTCAAAACACGTTTACAGTTCAAATCAGTTTCATACAAAAGAACTATTAAGGTTTAATACATCATAATGTGATTCAATTATTGTTGTCTGGGAGGGAGTCATATTGCTCTCCTACTTCTGTTCTATGGACACAATGTTTTTGTTCATTTTAATACGTTATATTCTTTGGATGTGCTATGAGGGTCAGATTTTCAGAAAATGTACAATTGATAACTATACACGTTCAGTAAATTCTGCTAAATTAAGCTGCAATTTGGTCAATACTAGGTAAATTCAAGTATATTATGTATTGCAGTATAGTAGGTAGACGTGGCAGTATTCACCTAAACCCGTGAAAAAAAATTTCCCACAACTGGGTAAAGGATTTTTAAATATGTATTATGTATTGCATTGATTCTAGCAATCTGTTTGGTTAGGTTGAACTGTATTTGAACTTTATCTTCGTCTGAAATGTGGGTTATTTGAGAGAATTAGCGAAGGTGAATTGTACATTTTCTGAAAATCTGACCTATGAACTAATCCTCGAACACAGTGTACATCTTACATCGAGACCTCTGAAATACTCATTCATAGAGTGGACAACTCATTTTTGTATCTACAGGTTTTGACAAGCTTAAAGCTGCAATCTCAGCTATTGTGACTAAATGAATCCTACCAAATCTACTCATATTATGAGGTACAGGACTGACTTCATCAATATTCTGCTGCTGTTATATGTTTATACAAGAATTTTTAGTAAATTTGATAGAGCAAAAACAGCGATAATACGTGATGTCATCATAGGAAGGGATTCGGGTGGGTCCTCTAAATACAAATAAGGACGTTTCAGAAGCCCTATAGTAAAAACAACCAAATCCTCCAACAGAATCCTCCAAAATTTCGTTCAAACGACCTTTAGATGAGTTGGGAAAAATGGAAGAAAATGTAGAAAATATTTTGTTTTTTACCGACGTTAACTGAGAATGCAGCTTTAAAGCCAATATCCACCCTTTTTTTTTTATTCAATTAAAAGCCAACAATTATTCAATTTTTACACACAAAACCGCACTATTCTTCAGGAATATTGTCAGGCGTTGCCTACATTCATACATGTATACTTTTTCGGGTTGGCAAAAAAGGCCTTGCCATTAAATATTGTTCAGGTACTTCCTAAAATGACACCAAGCTTCACAATCAGGTTGCTCTTTCCTACCTTCCCTATCCCCGGGAGGGCTACAACATTTAATACGTTTAAAGAACCAGCGGTTAACTAAGACCTCGTCATAGCGTGACTTTTCCACCACATTTCCTTCCCAAATACCATCCCTGCTTTTAGTTCCCTTTGTAGCATTTGGGTCAGATTTTCAGAAAGTGTACAATTGGTAGCTGTACACATTTGATAAATTCTGCTAAATCAGGCTGCAATTTGGCCAATACTAGGTAAATTCGAGTATATTCGGCATTGTATTGATTCTAGCGAACTGTTTGGTTAGGTTAAACTGTATTTTGAACTTTATTTTGTCTAAAATAAGGATTATTTGAGAAGATTGGCTAACTTGAACTGTACATTTTTTGAAAATCTGACCCACATACCGTTACACTTCTCCCACTCCTTCATCTGGCGCAACTGGGGCAAGTCATCAGGAAGTTTACAATCGGTAGCTCTACACATTAAGTAAATTTAGGAAAATAAAGCTTAGAAATGATAAAAACAATGTGTTTCTGAGTACTGTTTGGCCTTGATTTCAAAATCTGCCCAATTTTTTTATATTCAGGATGTGTAAACAGCTAAGTCAAACACAAGAGTGATCAAGCATGAAATGCAAGAGATGGTACCATGCAGCATTGTTATGACGTGGCTCAGGGGATTTATTCAACTGGGAATAGCCATGGTTTTCTGGCAACTACTGTGTCTAACTAAGCTAATTAACTCTAATGGATGTGGAGCTAGGATTTCTTAACGTTAATTGAACCAGATTGTTGACTTAAATTCGAATTGTTTGAGGGGATTGGTGAAGGCGAACTGTACGTTTTCTAACACCCTGAATCAACTACACTATTTCCCCCTCCCCCCTGCCCCCCTCTCCCCCCTCCCCCCAGCCCCCTCCCCCCACCCCCTTCAGGAGCCCACCAACAGACTTTTCGTCTTTCCCTCAGAAGTTCGACCTCTTCTCTAAACGTCTCTATACGGATCTCGCCCTCTCTCGGATCAGCCTCGGCCTGGCTTTACTTCCGCTTCCGGCGGAAGATGGAATCCTGGGATATGCTGGAGGATCATGGGACATGTAAGAGGCTGGTAGAGGCGAGGCAGACCTGATCTCCCTACCAATACCTTGTGTCTTAGTCCGTCTTAGAATTAAGCACACGCCTGTAGAAAGCACTTATAAAGATTGACTCGCTAGGGACAATTTTTCCGCTAGTTACAATCCTTCGAGCTGGGCCAAATTGACATGTGAGGCAGAAAACAGAGCTTTGGCATAATCTTGTTCTCTACCTTTCGGTAATAATGTGTCAGAGAAATGCGTTTTTTAATGTTGATTACTTCCCGAAATTACGATTGCTTCAGGATTATTGCTCAACGTCGCAATTAAATTGAAATGCAATTGAAAGTTGTCGGTTTGATTGAATTTTGTTTACTTTTGGAATTACTTGGCACAATCCGTTCACATATGTGACGTGTTTCAGGAAAATGAGTCATAAGTCGCAAAATGGATATTTTTCAAAGTGATTTATTTATAAGATATCTTTGTTGGAATATTCTACTTCTTAGGGTATCTAATGCTGCTAGTGATATTAATACATGTACGGAATTTCAAGGCAATGTATTAAATATATCTATGCATTTCTACGGTCATCTTATGGAGTAAATTTAGGTACTTTATTAGTAACTATCCACCCAAAATATCAATAACTTGTTTTTCAAAAATAAATATATCAAACTTATAATATAGAAAAACGATTTAGATGTCCTTGATGTTTATTACCATTAGAATCGGCTTGAGCTCATCTATTCAGATATGATAATATCGCAAATTCCATTTTTTGCGACTTATGACTCATTTTCCTGAAACGCATCACATATTGAATGAAATCCTTATTATTTCGCCTTTTATTAATGGGATCTCTTGATCGAAAACCTCCCTTCCCTACTCTATATAATTACTGTTTACTTATATACCTCTATGTAGTATTTGATTTGGGAAATCAACTCCAAGATGTGAGCTATATGGGTCAGACTCTCAGAAAATGTACAATTGGCAGCTCTACACATTTAGGAACTTTTGCCAAATTAGGCTGAAAAATGATGAATACCGGGTATATCTGAGTATATTTGGTATCGCATTGATTTAAAGTATCAGTTCTGTTATGTTAAACTGCATTTTAAAGCCCATTTTTATCTTAAATCTGTGTTATTTGAGAGGATTGGTGAAGGCGAATTGTACATTTTCTGAAAATCTGACCCATATACACTCCCCAAAGGTGGTTATCGTGAAAGAATGGGGGCGAGTATTAGCCTACGCTGATTGTTCTCTAAATCAACCTACGCTAATTGGTTCTTACGCAAATCTCCAGACAAACTTCGGGAGAACCCCTGTTTACGTCATACTTCGCCTCCAAATCATGATAACATGATTTGACTATATTTAATAATCAGAGTTCCATTTTCCTAATAACAAGATTGGGAACGGATTCATACTTTGAATTATTGATTTGATTCAGCAAAGCAGCAAGTTGTTTTTTAAAATATTTAGTAAGCAATTTGATATATCATATGTGATGTGTTTCAAGAAAATGAGTCATAAGTCGCAAAATTGATATTTTCCAAAGTGGTATATTCCCAATATCTCTTTGTAGAAATGTTCTCATTTTTGGTGTGACTAATACTGAATGAATTATGAATACATGTACCAAAATGCAAGACAGTGTATCAAATATTGTCATGCATTGATAGGGTCAACACATAGAGCATATTTAGCTACTTTAATAGTAATTGTCCACCCAAAAATATTGAAACTTATATTCATTAGAATCCCCTTGGTCTCATCTTTTCAAATGTGATAATATCTAAAAATCCAATTTTTGCGACTTATGACTCATTTTCCTGAAACACATCACATATGTGATATGAGTCACAAGTTGCAAACAATAGATTTTGAGATCCAATTCGGTGCATATATTCATACTACAAGTGTGAGGCAACCCAAAATAAAAACATTCCCACAAATACATCTTGCTAATATAATAAATCAGTTTGAAAAATAACAATTTTGCGACTTGTGGCTCCTTTTCCTGTAACACTTATATATATTTTTTGTACATATTGAGTTGATGAAAGGTATCAGATACCATATTGTTATATAAGCTTAACATTTGTGTTGATATGAGTATAAAAACAATATTAAGTAGAAGTGGAAGATCCTACAGTCTATATTCACAGCCTCTCAGATCAGATCGGAATGGCTTGTCATTGATTGGACCCCTACTACGCTAGTGGCTTCCCGGCCCTAAAGTAGACAGCTTGATGGGATTATAATGGCAATTTGCGGTTTGGCACGAGATACTGTCCCTCAGTTTGGAGGGACTTTCTCACCTCTGAGCCTAGGCTGAAGAGCGAGAACATATGGGTCAGAATTTCAGAAAATGTAGAATTCACGTTCACCAATCTTCTCAAATAACCGATATTTCAGATGAAAATAAAGTTCAAAACACAGTTCAACCAAGCCAAATAGATTGCTAGAATCAATGCAATGCCGAATATACTCGAATTTACCTAGTATTGACCAAATTGCAGCCTTTAATAAATGTGTACAGCTGCCAATTGTACATTTTCTGAAAATCTGACCCATATATATACATACCCTCCACCTCTTTATTCATGAACATTGCAACAACATGGTTCTGTCCAGCGTTGAACAGGTATGCAGTCATATCGAATATCACCGTATGAAATCCATACACTACGCTTGTCAACAACTGGAAATATCCAGTTTCAACTTGGTGGTACTTCAAAATCTGAACGCCTGACTATGCTTTCACATATTGTGTTCAGTCATAATAGGTTCAATTCAGTTCATGTTGGATATGGGTTGAATTACACTGGCAGAAATAACCTGTAATGTGGTGCAGTAGAGAAAGAGCCGTATTGTACCATTGTAACATATATGGGTCAGATTTTCAGAAAATGTACAATTGGCAGCTGTACACATTTAGTAAATTCTGCTAAATTAGGCTGCAATTTGGTCAATACTAGGAAAACTCTGGAATATTTGGCATTGCATTGATTGTAGCAATTTGTTTGGTTAGATTGAACTATATTTTGAACTTTATTTTCATCTGAAATTTGGCTTATTTCAGAAGATTGGCGAAGTTGAATTGTACATTTTCTGAAAATCTGACACATATATATGTATATGTATGCGTATGTGTATGTATGGACATGTGGATCTATGTATTTGTGCACGACGTCCATAATGCATCAAATTAAAAACAAATGCAGCAAACTCATTTACTTTTGAACATTGGATTATCATTGTTGATCTTATCAAAAAGTACAAAATATTTCATGAGAAACGTAGATATTTTATTTTTTTCATCTCATTTCAGCTTAAAGTAAAAATTCTCCATTACTATTCCCATTAAAAGGTAGATATATAGCGAATAAGATATACTTCTCTTAATGTAAGAGAAGTTACTTGTCCTATATTATAAACTCAAGCTGAAAATAACATTATTACAATGTAATGCATAGAAAATGAAAATAAATCAAATAAAATCGTGTTGAATTAATGGTGGTGTTCCACCAACCATTACTCACGCTCTGATCATTTCGTCTTAACATTTTGAGAAAACGTAAATAGAAATTGGACCAATGGGGATTGAAGAGACAGAACAATGAATCAAAAACCCAGATGTCCTATCTTCTTATCTCATCCGTTTCTTTTTCAAAATTAAAGAAACTAAACACGACGTAACAATACATAAGTCGATCGGTGGATTAGCCCCCTGAGGATAATATATTGGACTGGTTTTCATATGGAAAGGAAGTTGTATAAGTTGTCTTTTGTCACAAAAGTGCTGTTTATGGGTCAGATTTTCAGAAAATGTACAATTGGCAGCTCTACACATTTAGTGAATTAGGCTAAATTAAAGCTGAAAATGGTCAATAATAGGTAAATTCGAGTATATTTTGCATTGCATTGACTCTAGCAATCTGTTTGGTTAGGTTGAACTGTATTTTGAACTTTATTTTCGTCTGAAATTTGGGTGATTTGAGAAGATTGGTGAAGTTGAATTGTACATTTACTGAAAATCTGACCCTTATACTGAATACATTTGAATGATAAAATATGAATTATGGGTGATGATTATTTTAATAGTGTGTATACTTAGAATTCTGATAATATGTGTTGGTTTGTGATCCTATGGATCCTGATTAATGTAACTTATCGTAAGCTAGCTTTTATTAGGTTTAATCTTTCTTGGTGACAATAGCAAGGGCTTCTAATCATACTGCCCAAGTCCTCCTGATATGTGATGTGTTACAAAAAGTCGTAAATAATGGATTTTGAGATGTCATCATTGAAAAGATGAAATCAAGCAGATTCTAATGTTGGTGAATATTAGGACAGTTAAAAAGTGTTTCTACATATTAAGTTTGATATATATTATATATATTTGACAAAAGTTTGCAGTATTTCTGGGTGGGCATTTACTAGTAGGGTAGCTAAATATACTCTGTACTGAAAAGTGGTACCGAAAGCGTTAAGCACTCCAAGAATGAAAAGATTCCCTCAAATACATCTTATTGAAAAATAGCAATTTTTCGACTTGTGACCCACTTTTCTATAACACATTACAAATTGTTCCGAATATGAAGGATTCTTTATTACATACTGCTGAACATACACATAACATACCTTTGGTAAGGCCAGCCCATGCCATTTGCTTTGATTCGCGATCAACAAATTCCACCAAATTGGCTTGAACACATGTATGCCTAAATCTTCCTAACCTTAGTATGTATATGGGTCAGATTTTCAGAAAATGTACAATTCAACTTCAACAATATTCTCAAATAACCCAAATTTCAGACGAAAATAAAGTTCAAAATACAAGTCAACCTAGCCAAACAGATTGCTAGAATCAATGCAATGCCAAATATACTCGAATTTACCTAGAATTGGCCAAATTGCAGCCTAATTTTGCAGAATTTACTAAATGTGTATGGCTGCCAATTGTACATTTTCTGAAAATCTGACCCATATGCATCAAAGCATACCATTTGCCAACCCTCTGACCAATGCAATAATAGAAACTTGGGAGCTTATGGCTATTGAAGTGAGAAAGGCTAGATTTAATTTGCGACCTGGCTGATATGGGTGAAGTGCATTGTGCAACATATTAACCCGATGTTTGTCGTTGATATAAGAGCACGCAACACCCTGTGCTCTAACCATACAAGCGGAACAGCTACATTAAGGTGTTTTAAGAGAGAATTACTCCCCTGATCCCCCATAATGAGGATTAATATGCACCGTGTACAAGTAGATCCTTGGTCAATAGCCCAGCTCTATTGTCGGATTTGTGTAGGTCCTTTTGCACTCTATCTGGAGAAATCGAAAGCTTACCTTTAAGTGGGAATGGTTCATGATGTGTACGTTGGCTTTTATTGTATAGGCAATGCCTGTAGAGCTTTGTGGGTCAGATTTTCAGAAAATGTACAATTGGCAGCTCTACACATTTAGGAAATTCTCCTGAACTAGGCTGAAAAATGATGAATACCAGGTATATCTGAGTATATTTGGTGTCGCATTGATTTAAAGTATCAGTTTTGTTATGTTAAACAGCATTTTGAAGATCATTTTTGTCTTAAATGTGGGTTATTTGAGAGGATTGGTGAAGGCGAATTGTACATTTTCTGAAAATCTGACCCATGTGTGAAATCATCGGAAAGTGTACAATTTGTTTTAGGAAATTCTGCGATTGGGCTGAACACTGAAGATATTATATATATTGGCGTTGAATATAATAGTTTTGTGTGTTTTACTGGTTTTGTACAGGTTGTGTGCTGGTTGTGTGCGGGAAGTTGCATTGTATAATATACATCTGTATTTGTTCTGTGCCGGTTCTGTGTTGGTTTTGTGTTCGTTCTGTATTAGTTGCAAACTTTGATGAGGGAAAATATCCCTTGTAAGCTTTTCTTAAAAAGTAAGAAAGGGCCTTACACAGTCCATGTATATAATTATGCATCTTTTAAATGATGGAATTAATTTCATGGCTATCATATTTTTTACTTCAAAAACATTAAAAACATTGAAACACCTTTTCGTCGCAGAAGGGACAAAATGGTTCTAAAAGTGTAATGAAACTGTGTTGGAGGAGTAATCAAGCCTAAAAACACTTCAACAACCAGCCAAACAGCAATCTAGGAATTGTGCGGAGACACAGTCTCTCAGTCCATTTAACTAGGCGTATAGGGATCAGATCTTCAGAAAATGTACAATTGGCAGCTCTACACATTTAGTAAATTCTGCTAAAATAGGCTGCAATCTTTTTTTTTTTTTTTTTTTAATGATTTCTCAAGACGAATATGCACGATACAGTCGAGAACAGGTAACACAGTATAGGTTTGTGGCGTTCTACCTGCTGCTGCAATTTGGTCAATACTAGGTCAATTCGAGTATATTCGGCATTGCATTGGTTCTAGCAATCTGTTCGATTAGGTTAAACTGTATTTTGAACTTTATTTGCATCTGAACTTTGGGTTATTTGTGAAGATTGGCGGAGTTGAATTGTACACTTTATGAAAATCTGACCTATACATCTCAGTATATTTGCTATTACCCTGATTAAAATAGTCTGTTTGTTTGGAGATGTTTTTTGGTTTTTTTAACTCAAACTTTATTCAGGTTATAGAGAAAGTACATCGTGTTAATATTGTTATAATTCAAAACAAGCTCACCATACATGTTGAACTGTATTTTTAACTTCTTTTTGTCTTAAGTTTGCGTTAGTTGAGTGGATTGGGGAAGGCGAATTGTACATTTTCTGGCATCTACACCCATCCACACACTCTCCTACATTATACTTATTATTATACTAAATACATGGGTCAGATTTTCAGAAAATGTACAATTCACCTTCACCAATCCTCTCAAATAACCCAAATTTCAGACGAAAATAAAGTTCAAAATACAGTTCAACCTAACAAAACAGATTGCTAGAATCAATACAATGCCAAATATACTTGAATTTATCAAGTATTGACCAAATTGCAGCCTAATTTAGCAGAGTTTACTAAATGTGTACAGCTGCCAATTGTACATTTTCTGAAAACCTGACCCACATCTGAGAGAATGTAAACAGAAATGCATGATTTGTTGAATAATTCATGTATTTTATGTATAAAACAAAGTATAACATATTACTTTGCACTTTATATGAGCCAAGCCCACAGGTAACAAACCCATTCCTTACATTATATCACCATACCTAAATGTCAGATACTGTAGCAAAATATGTTGCCTTGATTAAAGTTTCATCGACTGTGCCCAAAAAATGGACATTTTTATGAAACAGGGGATATATTGTTACTATTGTTTATAATGATTTCCATTTCTGCACCTTTGTTCGGCTTAGTTTCAATGGAACCCCAGAGGGTTCGCTTTATTCAGCAAAGTTTACATTCATAACACATTCTTATATATAAAGACAGCATGAAGCACCCTAAATATTCCCTATCATGTCTCATGGGTTTCCTTCCTTTCCACACATATACGGTGTGTTACACGAAAATGACTCACAAGTCGCAGAATTGATATTTTTAATGGGTTTTATTCACAAGATCTCTTTATAGGAAAGATCTCATTTTTTTGTGTTGATTCAAACAATGTGTTTGGTTGTGTTACATTATTTATTGATCCTGATTTCTATCTAGAAATGTTGGTGAAGATTGGTGAAGATGGTTGTACATGTCCTGACCACGTGACCCTTAGGTTCTTCATCATAAATGTATCCACAATAGGGGATTTGTATGTCTCACTGCGCATTTCTACTGCGCTGAATGCTGGGATGTATTCAGTGGAAATCTGACATACAAATAATTGGCAACATTTTCCTTGACAATTGCAAGAATGTTTTCACAAGTATCAGAGTTTGTCTAATTGATTCATAAAAGCCAAATGCATGATGGGAATGATGGGGCCGTCTGTCATGGGAACATGTATTACAAAATGGATATTGACATTGGAGCATTGATAAATATTCTATCCTGAACGTTACATGTTTTCCATAGGATTTAAACTGTAACATTAGGCCCATAATTCCATGCGAATAAAGAAAATAGTTTCCAAACGAAACCGAGCCCAAGCGCCCAACACACACAGCCGATTTGGCTCCCGATTGTCCCCCGATTTTGGTATTCCAATGAATCCTAGGATTTCATTTCCAATCTTGGTTGATGTTATTTCAAAAAGGACTAGAAATGAAATCATAGGATTTATCGGGAGACCAAAATCGGGGGACAATCGGGAGCCAAATCGGCTATGTGTGAGCAGGATTTTACACAGTTCTCTACCATTATGCACATAAAGTACTGGTTCACGATTGCCAGTAACCTTTGTTCCAGAAATAGGACTGAGTTTATTGAAAAGATTAACTTCCATTACAATGCACCATGCTCCACGTCCTTCCAACAATGGTGCAACTAATAAGATATAATAATGTAAACGTATTAATGTTCGTGCAATATTTATTTTCGCTATTTTAGCGCACCCACCTTTGTGTGTGAAAATAAGTCCTGTGTGAAAGATATAATTATTGCATAAACAAGATATGAGACTTCATTGCTGTGCAAATTTAAATCCACGCGAAAAGGTCTCAAAGTACTTATTATAGTGCGCGAAAATTTGCCTGTGCAAACGTAAATACGTTTACAGTCGCTGGGTCAGAGCTTCAAAAAATGTATAATTAGCTGGTCTACACATTCAGTAAATTCTGCTTAATTAGGCTGACTAATGATACCTTCTAGCTGTTTCTGAGTGTATTTGGTATTGGGTTGGTACAAAGGATCTCTTCGGTTAAAAATTCTGCTTTAAGTTTGGTATATTTGAGAGAATTTGGAGGGTAGAATTATACATATTCTGTCGACTTCACTCGTATTCAACCCAGGCTTACATGGTCGCATGCATATAAGCTCTCTTAGAAAATGATTTTAAAGTCTGTTCTTCTGAAAGGACTCTTGAGTCATACTTATTTGTACCAGGCCCTTTAAGACTGACTTGTGAGGGAACCCAGTGTCTATAGTATAAAGCTGAATGATTTTTTTTTTATTTTTTTTTTAAACATTTTTATTTTAAGAGACAAATTCCAACAAGTTGGTACGTTTCATGATGGATATGTGATGAAGGACAACTGAGGAAACATATCTTGCGAATTCGCCCTTCCAGGTTCTTATGCTTCCCAAGTTATTGTGGCATATTTGCAGAATTCAAATATTTCTTCTCGGTTCAATACCAAATGCACTATATGGGTCAGATTTTCAGAAAATGTACAATTCGCCCTCACCAATCCTCTCAAATAATCAACATTTAAGACAAAAATGAGCTTCAAAATGCAGTTAAACATAACAGAACTGATACTTTAAATCAATTCGATACCATATATACCCATCGCGATATACCCAGTATTCTTCATTTTTCAGCCTAATTTAACAGAATTCCCTAAATGTGTAGAGCTGCCAATTGTACATTTTCTGAAAATCTGACCCATATATAGTATTATTATTATTATATTGTTACTGTATGTAAAGTCAGGTAGGTCTGTGTCGTCATTGCTGTAAACGCGGCTTTGATTGACATTGGCAAAATAAATTAAAATCAAAATGTTGGAGATGAAGGAATTATGACACACAGAAATACCAAGAAACCTCAGATTTTCTGCTGATGTTATATGATTATACAATAATTTGAGATCAGGTTCAATAGAAGAAACCAAGTGCCGATGTTTTAAAGCTGCTCACTCAGTCAAAAACTAAAGATTTTATATTTCTTGTTCCATTATTTTCCACCTCATATAATCGTCATTTGACCAACATTTTGGAGGATCTTGTCTATTTGTTTTTGCTATATAGAACTTCTAAAGCGTCCTAATTTGTATTTAGAGGACCCACCCGAATCCTTTTGTATGATGATTTCACTTATTATCGCTCACCGGCGGTCTTTTCCTCTCGGCGAGTTTACCATCAAACTCTTCAAACACAAATGATAGCAGCAGAATATAGATAAATATAGTCCTATAAGTCATAATATGAGTAAATCTGGTTAGATTTCTTTGGCCGTAATGGCGGAGAATGCAGCTTTAATGCAGCTTTAATAGCTAAAGCCACAGGCTCCAACTCTATCTTAAAAGAAGCCATTGACCTAAGAAAAATTGTCAGTCGAGGAGTTGAGAGAAAGAAGAGGGAGGAAATTAGATCAGAAATCCAATCTTGCAGTAAGAATAGCAAAAAGTTTTGGAGAAAAGTTAACACTCTGATAGGTAGAGAAGAGAAATCGCCCCCCTCTAGCTTCCATCATGAAGGAAAAGAGGTTAAAAACAAAGAAGCTAGTAACCTTCTGAACAAATACTTCGCCAATTTGGGTATGGCCAAAGAAAGCTCTGAAAAAAGATATACCCCCTACTTAAGAGATGATATTACTTTAACTTGTAGTACGAACATCCTAGTAAGTGAGGCCTTGGTAAGAAAACACATCAATGGGATTGATATAACTAAGAATAGTGGTTTTGAATGGATTAATTCCAAAATTTTGAAGCTGTTTTTATTATCACTCGTCCCCCATATAACTCTTCTTATGAAGACTTGTGTATCATCTTGTAAAATACCAAACGATTGGAAACAGTACGTAATTAAGCCAATACCCAAGGATGGAGACCTACGATCATTTAATAATTTAAGACCTATTGCCCTTGTGCCGGTTATGTCTAAACTATTCGAAAAAATAATATGCGTCCCTCTTACTAACCATATGGAATTTAACAATCTTTTCTCAGATAGTCAAGGCGGTTTCAGACGGAATAAGTCTACGGACACCAGCCTCTTTGATTTCGTAACACCAATTTTTAAAGGTATGAACGAGGGTAAATGTTCCATTGCCTCTTACTACGACATATCTAAGGCCTTCAATTGCCTAAACCATGATATTCTAGAGGAAAAAATGACATTCTATAAAATTAACCCTACAATAAGAAGCCTGATCCTTGATTATTTGACAAACAGAAAACAAAAAACTTGTCTATCAAATGTTACTTCTGATGCACTGCCTATCAGCAGGGGGGTACCCCAGGGAAGCCATCTCGGCCCCATCTTATTTTTAATATTTATTAACGACTTACCCAACTGCCTACATGATGTAAATTACCCTGATTACACCATTAACATAACATTATACGCAGATGACACTGCTATAAGTGTAACAGGTACAGATAACACCAAGTGTGCAGAGATAAGTCAGTTAGCTGCAGGCAAAGTAAACTGCTGGATGAGGGATAACCTGTTGGCGCTAAACGAAAAAAAATGCCTTACCCAAATGATCGGTACTAAAAACAGGTTGAATAGAATAAAAAAATCGAATCCAATAAAACTCACCATTAATGGGATACAAATTCCGTGTAAGAAAATTGTGACCTATCTAGGGTACAGAGTTGATGAAAATCTATCTTTTGATCCTCATTTTACCAGAGTTAAAAACTCTGCGATTTATAAACTAACACAGCTATCTCGTATAAGGAAGTACCTTACAACAAATATGGCCAAGTTAATCGTAAAAACCCATGTATTATCCTTGCTTCAGTATGGACTGTTCTTATTGGGATTATCCCATGGGAAGGTCAGAACGAAACTGCAAAGAATACTAAACCGGGCTATAAGATTCATTTTTCCATACGACATAAGAAACACAGAAGAGCTTAGTGGAGTGTGTAAAATCGAAAAGTTAGATAAAAGAAGCAAAATCTCGTTATTGAGGATAATGTATAGCAGAAAGAATAAGGTGGTTGATACAAAAATTTGTACAAGAGAAACCAGGCAGCATGATGGCCATGTATTTCATATAGACAAACCAACTAATGAAAAATATAAGAAAAGCCCATGCTATCTAGGTCCGCTACTCTGGAATAAATTGAACTGTCACCTTAGGAATGGGAAATGGTCATCTCTTAAGCTACACCTTAAGAAGAATGATTATTGGATGTAATAATGGCACAATTGTTCGTGAAGCGAAAGTCACTATGAGTGTAAATTAATTTATTGTAACATCGTCTAAGGATGGTCAGAAATCTATGAAACTTTGTCGTTTTTATTAGTCATACTAGATGTTGAACTCAACTAATTCTTGCCCTGATGAGAGGTGTCCATAAAAATATAATGCAAAAAAAATGTAAGCTTGTATATATTTAATCTGATGGTCATGAAAAAGGCCCAGGTACTGATTATTAATAATTGTGATAATAGTCGAATAATGTTTAAATTTAAAAAATCAATCGAAAATTGTGAATTACTCTAGCTGCTTTCTTTGTCATTGATATTGCTTTTTCACTTGAGTCTGTGAGATTATTAATGTATCTGTCATTAAAACCAGCTCAATAAAATTTCTTTAAAAAAAAAACAAACTCAGAATAGATTTAAATGAATGGCGTAGTGCTCTATTATAACTCAAGTATACATGTTTCCAGGAATAACATATGGTCAAGTGGTTGACCATATGTCCATTGGTCAGACATGTACATGCCTGCATGGGTTCAAGGACTTTTCACCATCAATACTCAGGTCAAGGAGACAACAAGCGATTCTTCCCCCAAAAAGCATACAATAAACACAGGTGTTGTAGTGATTGTCACTGATTATGTGGCATGGTCTCTAAGTATTGACATTCATAACTTTATTATACTCCGAAAACCCATAATTATATGTGATGTGTTACAGGAAAACAGGTCAGAAGTCGCAAAAAATAAATTTTGAGATATACTCATATTTGAAACTATGACATTAAACAGATTCGAATGATAGTAAACATTGAGGTCATCTACGTAATGTTTCTCTATTCTATGTTTGATAAATTTATGTTTGAAAAAAGGTTTGAACTATTTTGTATGGGCCTCTAACAAGGTTCCAGCCTGCGCTTGCTTCTCCCATTCCATATAACGTATGGGACTCTAACAAGGGTCCATCATTGGTGATGTACTGCTTCACTGGAGCTAAATATTGATTTTCCTAACAATTAAAGGGTTTAAGGACACGGAGAGGAAGAACATGTCAGGCTACTGATGCTTCACTGAACCTTACCGCTCCAATACCGAGATTCCAATTACTGTTTTCCCCGTAGCTTCTGTCTCTAGTGTGTATTGTAGAAAGCATCTGGGGTATTGTCTTCCCACTGGCATGTAACACTGCAACTGAAAACGTCTTCGTACTAAACGTTTTTGAAGACGGTTTTTTTGTCCCCTTTTAGAAGACGGTTTTTTCCCGTTACCATGTTCAAAGACGTTTAGCTACTATATTACCGTCTAGGCAATAAAAAGACCGTCTTCAATAGCGTATCAAAAAACGTTTAGAACATTGTTCACAAAATCGACTAGGGGTAATAAAATCTGCAATAAGCAATTGTGATGTGTTGCATGAAAATGAGTCACATGTTGTAATTAATGGATTTTGAGATAGCATCATATTTGAAAAGATGAGATCAAGGGGATTCCAATGATAGTAAACAGTGTATTAATTATATACTTGCATTTCTTAGGTCATAATATATATAGTTAATTTACTAGTAAATACCCCGAAATATTGCAAACCTTCTTTCTAAAAAATGAAAATATGAAACTTAAAAAATAGAAACACTTATTACCTATCCTAATGTCTTGGAATTTGGTACATGGATCCATGTTACTAACCATGTTAGGTACCCAAAAAAATATGAATATTACAACAAAGAGATCTTGAGAATAAATTACTTGGAAATATACATTTGTTTGCGACTTGGGACTCATTTTGCTGAAACACATCACAATAATATATACTAACTTTACTTTTACGATGTATATCTGACAAAATTGCTCATCTCAATGGAGGACATATATTTGCAATACATGAGAAATTTTAAACTTTCCATATTACTGGATATAATTTAGAACCCCATTACCAGCATGTCAGCAACGCTAATAATTGTGATGTGTTTCAGGAAAATAAGTCATAAGTCGCAAAATTGATATTTTTCAAAGTATTTTTTTCACAACATCACATTATTGGAATGTTCTGATTCTTGGGGGGTTTATTACTTATAGTTATATCAATCGATGTATCAAATTTCAGTACAATCTATGTAATATATCCTTTCTTTTTAAAGGTCCTCATATGGACTACATTTAGTTTCTTTACTGTTTATTGACCCAAAGAAATATTGTAAACTTTTTTTTTCAAAAACACAAATATCAAACTTAAAATCTAGAAATACTTATTATTTTATAAGACTGTTTACTATCATTGGAATCGGCTTGATCTCATCTTTTCAAATATAATGGAATCTCAAAATCTATTTTTTGCGACTTATGACTCATTTTCCTGAAACATTTTGTAGATGGTGGTATATGATGTACATGTATAAGAATTTGTATTTCTCTTTTGATATTTACAATAAAAGTACGTGAGAAACAAATGTTGGTCTTCCCAGGTTTCCTTGGCCTATTGAAATGTTATTATGTTACATTAAAAGGGGGTTCCTTTAGTTCCTACACAGACATTAACAATTTGGACTTTCTATTTTGTTTTAGACCTACTATGATGATCTGTAAGAGTGTGTGTGTGGGGGGGGGGGGGGCGCTATAGTGCGATTACCAGAGTGTTAGAGGATTATATAGAATGTTAGTAATGATTAATACACGGCAATGTGTGAATTGATCGGGTGCTTTCATGCACTTAATTACTGCTAATTAGCGGTTAATGACAGGCTATATAGCCCAGACAGTCTGGCACACTTACTCTGTCCCTCGTAATGATCTCTGATGGCTTCCTCAATCGATGAATAGTAAATACGACATATATGCATATTCATTATACTTGGGTGAAGACGCCAGAAATTGTACAATTCACCTTCACCAATCCTCTCAAATAACCCTAGTTTCAGACAAAAATAATGTTCAAAATATGGTTCAACATAACTGAATAGATTTTTTAATCAATACATTACCAAATATACTCAGTCATTCCCAGTGTTTACTATTTTTCAGCCTGGTTTAGTAGAATTTACTAAAAGTGTAAATCTACCAATGTACATTTTCTGACGATCTGACCCATATATACCTTCATATTTCTTCAGACCCTTTCATATATATAATTATTCATAGATATGTTATCAGTTGCCAGTTCTAAGGATAGTGCTATGTTGAGCAATGTCTTTGGTAATATGAAAAATCTGTTAATAAATAATCACGACGCTGTATGTTGCCATATTGCAAATTGTCATTGTCTATTATTGCCGCATAAGGGTTCTTACAGATTCTAGATTAAAGCTACACTCTCAGCTTACATTGGTAAAACAAAACATTTTCTACATTTCTTTCCATTCTTTCCCAACATATCTCAATCATTTGACTGACATTTTGGAGGATTCTGTCTAGTTGTTCATACTAAAGGGCTTCTAAAACGTCCTCATTTGTATTTAGTGGATCCGCCTGAATCCTTTCTTATGAGGATCTCACTTATTATCGCTCACCGGCGGCTGTTTTCGCTGAACTGTTTCCACTTCAAATTCTTGTAAACACTGAGTATATTTGGTATTGCCTTGATTCAAAACGTCTGTTCAGTTGTGTACTGAACTGTGTCTTGAACCTCAATGTTGTTGTAAATTTAGGTTATTTGATAGAATTGTTGATGGGGAATTACGCATTTAAATTATCTGACGAGTTCACCACCATAATCTAGTCACACCTCTACCGCAAGCTACCAATAAATAACACATGTTGCTGGGGTTTCATGAACTCATTAGTTATATTAATATATTTCTCTCTTTACAGAAATAAATGAGGTGCTTTGTGAGTACATTTTAAATGTGTAAGCCAGATTTTGTATCATCTTATCATCTCACCAGCACAATGTGCGATAATCATTCTTGGAGCACAATTCATAGTTGGTGTCAAAATGTGTCTTTTATGAACAAAATGGTGGGAGCTACAATGGACCTCCCATAGAGGAGGAGGGGAAGGAGCACTCTAAGAAATGTAGCTGTCTCTCTTAATGCCCTTGTCAGAGATTCTTTACTACCCAGTGTCCGCACTTTCACTATAGAGAAATTCTCCTTGACTATCACAGAGACATAAATACTAAATGCCCACTTCTTGCCAACTAGCCCACCACTCGCTCAGTCATTAGGCAACCAAGTGACCGCTTATCTCCCCCTAATCCGCCTTTTGTTCCGCTCTGAAGAGCGCTAATTGCGCCACCTATATCCGCCGCGCGGTACTACCCATCATGGCGGCGCTAAGCTGATTGTAGTGACGCTGATTAGCGTTCATATCATATCATCATCAGATGCGACGCCAAGTGGCCGGTGCCGGAAACACTCGCTTTACAAGCGCCACCACACGCTTTCTTCATTAATTACCCTGATTACATAAGTCTCTCACTTGGTGGCGCTCCGACAGCTTCCAGACCGGAAGCGGAAGTGAAAACTTCGCGCATGCGCATGTTGATCTTGGGACATAGGATGAAGGCAGTCAATAAGTCCAAATTGACTTCTGTGTGAGAATACTGAGGGGAAAACCTACTTTCTGATCAGTTTCCAATGAAGGAGTTTGGATACTTTTTTTAGATAAAGACATTTGCATGCCCACAAAGAGAATTGAGGGCCTAGTCCAATAAGCCGATTCTCATGCGATTCTCACAGAATCTAGTGTAAAAGAGTCCTCTGTGGCGCAAAATCGCATGAGAATCGGCTTAGTGGACAAGGCCCTTATGCAATCAAACTCAAAAGGATCCACACAACTTCTCAAAATGTACAGGGGTGAGTTCCCAAACTTCTCTTTCATTGTGCTTTGTTTTTGTAACGGAAAAGGCTGATGAATATTAGATCCTGAACGATTGTGATCTTGTATCTTTACTTGGGTCAATTTGAATTTGAATTTGGGATACTAGGATCGCAAGGAGGCTCTCCGGTTAAACCCTGATTTTTTATCGCAAAAAATGGATTTTGAGATACCATCATATTTGAAAAGATGAGATCAAGGCGATTCCAATGATAGTAAACAGTATGACTAATACGTATTTAATATTTTAAGTTTAATATATATTTGTTTTAATTTTGCAATATTTGTAGGAGGACAATAGTAAAGTAGCTAAATATACTCCATAGGATGACCTTAGTAATGCATGGATATATTTAATACACTGCCTTGAAATTTGGTAAATGTATTGGTGCTACGGATGGCGTTGCGCACCGTAACAATGAAAAAAATTCCCACAAATGTATACACCTTGTGAATAAAATATCAAGTTTTCCGACTTGTGACCCATTTTCTAGTAACACATCACACATATTCTATCATACAGACCCGTATTGCTAAATATTGCTAAACGAAGGTAGGCCCCAACATTTTATTTGGGTGCGGTGCTACTGGGCAGTACAGGAGTCGTATGTTGTACCTTAAGTGGATAACCACGAGGTGTGGTAGACGAGAAGGCCCGCTGCCTCTAGTGCTTACCAATCCCACCCCGGGACCCTCCCGCTTTTAATAACCTCCTTACGCCGCCCTTCCGAAGGCCATAATGTAAATATCCTTTTAGCATCGGGCCCTTATGGATCCATGCCTTCTTTTTGCTAAATCCCGAAAATGTAACAACTTTCGTTTCAAGAGTTTCATTTGTGATGGCTTTTTGTAAAATGAGTCATAAGTCGCAAGAAATTGATTGTGAAATATCATCATATTTGAAACTATGAGGTCAAGCCAATTCTGATGATGGTAAACCTTAAGGAGATCTAAGAAGCGTTTATATATTGTATGTTAGATAAGTTTCTGTTTGCAAAAATGTTTGTAATTACCAGTAAAGTAACTAAATGTACTCCATATGATGACCATAGAAATGCACGAATATATTTCATACAACTTCTTTGAATTTGATACTTTTATTTATGCTGCTAGCTGCTCCAAGAATAAAAAAGATGAAAGCATTTTGACCAAGAAAATATATTTTGAGTTTTGAGGATAATTGGCGGATGTTAGAGATCATTTGCATTAGTTTATGGTTTGGGTTGCTGGTCCTTCTCTAGGTAAAGTGATGTTGAATAGCTCAGAAACAAAATGAAGGTTCTAGAAGTTGCTAATAGGGGATTTGCATAGCTGCCATTTTGAATCTTGATTCGCATGGAATTATGGTACTAATGGTACAGTGTAAAATCTATAGAAAACATGTTATGTTCAGCATGGAATATTTATTAATGCTCTGACGTCAAAATCCATGTTTTGTACATGTTTCCATGACACAAGTCCCCATCTTTCCCATCATGCATTTGGTTGTATAGAGCATTCATACAAGCCATGATATTGGTGAAAGCATTCTTGCAACTTTCGATAAAAATGTTGTTAGATATTTGTATGTTAGATTTCATCGGAATCTATCCCAGCATGCACTGTAACAGACATGCGCAGTGGCACATGCAAATCCCCTCTTCGGCGGGAGCACCACAGAAATCATGTCAGAGTTTAGGCTACCAACCCCGACAAGACAATGCAACATTAATGCGTCACTCTCAGTTAAAAATTAAATTAAATTAAAAAATTATCTATTGCTGATGGTAAATTACAATTGGTAGGTCATCTCTGACTGGTGTCAGCGCTTCCGAAGAGTGTCATTTTTGTAACTCGACTTGTGGTCGGAGTAAACTAGTAGAATAGTAAACTAATAGAATAATAATAAACTAAATGATCGATCAATAACTAAAGATGTTCTACGTGTTGTATCATTCCTTTCCAAAGTTGTGTCTTCTTTTTTTTTTCTTTATTTTCTGCCCCCCCCCCAACCCCCATGGTTGTGTCTTTGGTACAACATATTATGAAAGATATTATTTAGCATCGAAAATCTTCAATATTCCTGTTTTTAACTCATCGGGATGCAGGTTCAGTTGAATAACTTTTTTAAAAAGTCGGTGACCCCCATTTTTTATTGCTTGAAAAGGTAAAGCAATATGTAAGCTATGTCTATAGAGATTTTTAGGAAAAAGTTTATTTAAAAAAAAAAATTATACTGAAAAACACGAAAAACCATTGTCCTTTTCTCATAGACTTCTATAGTAATCAACCATAAATTTCAGGGCTCCCTGAAATGAAAACTAACCCCGTGACATATTGTTTTTATTGGCTTTTTGAATTCACATAACCTTGTTCTTTCACGAGGCAAAGTTTAAACAAAATGTTATTTTCAGTTTTTTCCCCTGTTCTTTCAGTTTTATATCTTTAGTTTTGAAAAAAAGTTTGCTGGTTGGACATTTACTAGTAAAGTAGCTAAATATGCATGGATGTATTAAAGACACTCTTTCGAAGTTTGGTAAATGTATTGATGCTACGAACAGCGTTACGCAACCAAAAATTGAAAACTAATCTTGTGAATGAAACACTTTGAAAAATAGCAATGTTGCGACTTGTGACTCATTTTCCTGCAACACATCAGATATACACCCAATACTAGTACTATAGATACTGAAGTAACATGCCGATCAGGTATATAGACATAGGCGAAAGGTCCAAGTACAAAAACGAGTAAGAACACTTCAATAAGGACTCGCTCATTAGTAATCTGAGTTAATGAGAGCAAATAGGTCAGAGGGAGCTCCTCTCTTATTAGTGTTTAGACAGCTCAGGGGCTCTAGCAAACCCTCAGTCCATACTTCCCTACTTGTACCTAGTAATATGTGGATTTAATGTTGGCCTATTTGATGTATTCTTCAGGGACTCTGTAGTATGGCCACATTTGGAGAGGCATCCTATTGGGGGGAATCTGTTGTGTCTTTTAGAGGGGGCCCCAAAGCAGTCTAGGCCCAAAGATGAGATAGCCCCTTCAAACGGAGGCAAAGCCTCTCGCCTCAAACCGCAAAGAGCCATTCTAATTACATTAAGACTGCAACATGTCATTATAATCCCATTAGAACGCCTAGTCCTAGTCCAGGATACCGACTAGCGAAGTAGGCGTCCAATCACTGACATACCATTCTTCTCTAATCTGAGGGTTTGGGCCTAGACTGAATGGGATTTTGACTGGATTATTGTTGGTCTGAGTAATACATATTATTGATTAATTTGAAGGATTGTATTATAATATTAAAAAGGATTGGAAGATTAGGAAGGATACACGATTCAGTGGAAATCGTTTTGAAAGGTTTAGTTTCCCAGATAACTTGGTATTCCTCGCGTTTAGGGGTATTATGAGAATGTACCGCCAAATCTACATTCGGGTAAGATTTTCAGAAAAATGTACAATTGGCAGCTGTACACATTTAGCAAATTCTCCTAAATTAGGCTGAAAAATGAAGAGTACTGGGTATATCTGAGTATATTTGGTGTCGCATTGATTTAAAGTATCAGTTTTGTTATGTTAAACTGCATTTTGAAGCTCATTTTTGTCTTAAATGTTGGTTATTCGAGAGGATTGGTGAAGGCGAATTGTACATTTGCCGAGAATCTGACCCATTCATGATGCCATCCGCTCTATATACAATCCTCGTTCACTAAGTCCTTGCCAATGTAAAATAAACATACGCCCCAGAATCGCTATATATTTATAACTTTTCAGCGGTTAGCCCCCCCCCCCAATGTCAGTCATTAGTTCTTTATTATCATACATCTCAATGGCCTTACTGCTCTGTTTCTCCTCTAACTGCCCCCAGGTTTAAATGATAATCGTATCAGTGGAAAAAGGTTTTAAAACCTCCACTTCTGGCTTCCCCATCGCCACTAACTAGAGATGCGGTAGGAAGAGGTGGTATTTGGGTAATGGGGTGCTATATCGTTCACACATACACACACACATTAAAGTGTCTGCTTTTAGTAGGGGTTAATGGATAAGGGTATTCCAAATACCCTCGATAGGGAAGGCAATGCTAAGAGAGAGGTGGGAGGTCGGTCGGCTGTGACCCCAACAACATTCAAAGAATTTTAGCAACATAAACTTTACTCCTAATTGAGCATGCGTGTGCTGTCTGTGGGAAATGTACCTACACTTAGAAAATATCTATCTTTTTTTTAAAATATTTTTATTGGCTGAAACAGTTTAACAATTGGTGTTGAATATGAGAAGGACGCATGACTGACAGGATGCAGTTATATTTCGTGCGTTGCCATGACCAAGTAGATAAGAATCTACAGAAATTAATCCTTATTAGATCTATGATCGAGCTGATCAACAAATAGTTATCAAAGTTTCCAGATTATACAGTCTTACAAGTAGATGTCATTAAATTCATCAAGCTTTTTTCTGTGTTTTCGATCTCATCTATACCTTAGATCCTTTAGAATAGATCATAGGAATCCCCTACAGTTTTTCAAGATTGTGTTCTATCATCGCCGCAATTCAATCATAAAATCAGTCAGACATTTAAAAACAAGAGAGCAATTTACCAAGTCAGCAATTCATTCCTATCTGTGTCATTATATCTTTTTAGTTACTCATTACTTACTTGTTTTAATGTTTACTTTTAAAAGTCACAATTAAAAATTCTGGCATTTACTCATTCCTACAAATTTAATAAAATATAGTAACATAGTTTATAATATACAGGCTAACTGACAGGAACCAAAGTTGAAGATTGAAGACGTATGAGTATCATCCGAGTTGCGCAGTAATGTATTCAATATTCTAAGCAACTAAAACCAACGTGTTATCCTAACATGCTTTAATAATTTAGAAGTGCATCTTCCAAAGTTATATAGGCGAGTATCGTTGGTAAAGGTTGTAAATATCTTGTCAGTTCCATTGAAGGAGTTTTCATTAAATCACTAGTGGTTTACACATTAAGTCATATTTCATTAAGTCATCTTAATTACGTAACCGTATCCGTAAATTGTTTTTTAATCACGTTTTTTGTGTAGAATATATACTGTGAGATGATGCATTTTGCTTCATATGTTACGTTATGTTTTCCCCGCCATGTTTTGCTGAATCTCTTTCTGTTAATGTATGTTTGTATATCAGAGATACGTTCCGTTTACTTTTACGTTTACGTGTACATATAGGTTAGACTTGCTGAACCTTCCTATTAGATCCATTGTGTATAAATCAAAAGTGTTATATGGGTCAGATTTTCAGAAAATGTACAATTGGCAGCTCTACACATTTAATAAAATCTTCAAAAATAGGATGCAATTTGGTCAATACTTGGTAAATTCGAGTATATTCGGCATTGCATTGATTCTAGCAATATGTCTGGTTGGGTTGAACTGCATTTTGAACTTGATTTTCGTCTGAAATTTGGGTTATTTGAGAGAATTGGTGAAAGTGAATTGTACATTTTCTGAGAATCTGACCCATATGGAACAAGTTTGAAGTCTTACAGACTGGCAGATATTTATGACAGGAATGAGTGTCATAAAAAAAGCTTATAAGCTTATGATATGTGATGTGTTACAGGGAAATGAGTTACAACTCGCAAGATATGGATTTTGAGATATCATAGTATACTTTGTTAGGATAACCTTAAAAGCACAGAGGTCTATTAAATATGCAGTCTTAACCTTTGGCACATGTACCGATGTCGAACCATTCCTTCGAAGAGATCTTATGGGAACACATTTCAGAAATGTCCTTTTTTCGACTTTAGACAACATTTCTGTGACACATCACATAAGTCTTCCCTAAAAAGGATTGGCAGGGAGGGCCAAATTGGCAGGGAGGGCCAAATTGGCAGGGAGGGGCAAATTGGCAGGGAGGGCCAAATTGGCAGGGAGGGCCAAATTGGCAGGGAGGGCCAAATTGGCAGGGAGGGTTAAAGTGGCAGGGAGGGTTAAAGTGGCAGGGAGGGCCAAATTGGCAGGGAGGGCCAAATTGGCAGGGAGGGTTAAAGTGGCAGGGAGGGCCAAATTTTATTCAGATGTTCTTGTTACTCGTTCATTGAGTCAAAACTAGTGCATGTGGATCATTAATATGAATCTGACTTACTGTTCACCAATTGTAGGTAATCAGCGGACACATACCTGGAAAGAACAAAGAGAACATGGATGAATATTCAGGTTTGTAATACATGGGTTAGTGTTTAAAGGATGAATATTCAGGTTTGTAATACATGGGTTATCATTTAAAGGGTGAATATTCAGGTGTGTAATACATGGGTTAGTGTTTAAAGGATGAATATTCAGGTTTGTAATACATAGGTTAGTGTTTAAAGGATGAATATTCAGGTTTGTAATACATGGGTTATCGTTTAAAGGATGAATATTCAGGTGTGTAATACATGGGTTAGTGTTTAAAGGATGAATATTCAGGTGTGTAATACATGGGTTAGTGTTTAAAGGATGAATATTCAGGTTTGTAATACATAGGTTAGTGTTTAAAGGATGAATATTCAGGTTTGTAATACATGGGTTATCGTTTAAAGGATGAATATTCAGGTGTGTAATACATGGGTTAGTGTTTAAAGGATGAATATTCAGGTTTGTAATACATGGGTTATTGTTTAAAGGATGAATATTCAGGTGTGTAATACATGGGTTAGTGTTTAAAGGGTGAATATTCAGGTTTGTAATACATGGGTTAGTGTTTAAAGGATGAATATTCAGGTGTGTAATACATGGGTTAGTGTTTAAAGGATGAATATTCAGGTTTGTAATACATGGGTTAGTGTTTAAAGGATGATTATTCAGGTTTGTAATACATGGGTTAGTGTTTAAAGGGTGAATATTCAGGTTTGTAATACATGGGTTATCGTTTAAAGGATGAATATTCAGGTGTGTAATACATGGGTTATCGTTTAAAGGATGAATATTCAGGTTTGTAATACATGGGTTAGTGTTTAAAGGATGAATATTCAGGTGTGTAATACATGGGTTATCGTTTAAAGGATGAATATTCAGGTTTGTAATACATGGGTTAGTGTTTAAAGGATGAATATTCAGGTTTGTAATACATGGGTTAGTGTTTAAAGGGTGAATATTCAGGTTTGTAATACATGGGTTAGTGTGTAAAGGATGAATATTCAGGTTTGTAATACATGGGTTAGTGTTTAAAGGGTGAATATTCAGGTTTGTAATACATGGGTTAGTGTTTAAAGGATGAATATTCAGGTTTGTAATACATGGGTTAGTGTTTAAAGGGTGAATATTCAGGTTTGTAATACATGGGTTAGTGTTTAAAGGATGAATATTCAGGTTTGTAATACATGGGTTAGTGTTTAAAGGATGAATATTCAGGTGTGTAATACATGGGTTAGTGTTTAAAGGGTGAATATTCAGGTTTGTAATACATGGGTTAGTGTTTAAAGGATGAATATTCAGGTTTGTAATACATGGGTTATTGTTTAAAGGATGAATATTCAGGTGTGTAATACATGGGTTAGTGTTTAAAGGATGATTATTCAGGTTTGTAATACATGGGTTAGTGTTTAAAGGGTGAATATTCAGGTTTGTAATACATGGGTTAGTGTTTAAAGGATGAATATTCAGGTGTGTAATACATGGGTTAGTGTTTAAAGGATGAATATTCAGGTTTGTAATACATGGGTTAGTGTTTAAAGGATGAATATTCAGGTTTGTAATACATGGGTTAGTGTTTAAAGGATGAATATTCAGGTGTGTAATACATGGGTTAGTGTTTAAAGGATGAATATTCAGGTTTGTAATACATGGGTTAGTGTGTAAAGGATGAATATTCAGGTTTGTAATACATGGGTTAGTGTTTAAAGGGTGAATATTCAGGTTTGTAATACATGGGTTAGTGTTTAAAGGATGAATATTCAGGTGTGTAATACATGGGTTAGTGTTTAAAGGATGAATATTCAGGTTTGTAATACATGGGTTAGTGTTTAAAGGATGAATATTCAGGTTTGTAATACATGGGTTAGTGTTTAAAGGGTGAATATTCAGGTTTGTAATACATGGGTTAGTGTTTAAAGCTCCACTCTCAACTAACATCGGTCAAGGGTCAGATCGTCAAAAAATGTCCAATCACATTTAATAAATTCTGCTAAATTCAAAAAAATTTATATAAAATTGAAATTCTGCTATACTTAGGTGTATTTGGCATTGCCGTGATTCAACAAATCTGTTCGGTTATGTTAAACTGTATTTGACCCTGAATTGTCTCTTAAATCTGGGTTATTTGAGAGGATTGGTGAAAGTGAATTGTACATTTTCTGACGATTAGATCCATTATAAGTATAGCCTCGTCTATACCCAGAGTGTAAGTGGGCTCGTTCTAGACGATTCCTCCAGCAGCCTTTTTCTTCTCCTATCCACAATAAATTGGACGCCAGAGCTAAGCACCTTCCACCTCCACCCAGTACTTTTTAAGGTTGAATCGAGTTCCTAGGCGCATGGCGATAATAGAGGCGTTTCTCATGCAAAATTTATCATAGGTGAGGCAGTGTGAAGCTGCACATCACCACGCATGCGTCTGCTGCCAAGTTTTGCTCAATTTAAAAAACATATCTAGGGCAGAGGGAACCTATTGCTAGTTCTTATCTGCGCTTTGTGAGCTGGAATTTAAGTAGATTCATTCATATAGAGTTTAACTAATGAATTGGTTGAAGGAGTGTGAATATTGCACGAGTTGTGTAACAATGAGTGCAATATTCTAAGTCACTTAGGGTTAAGTGATTAGGGGGTTAGGTTTTTTGAGTCTTTTGTTATCAATTATATTGAGTTCATTTTCACATAACATGATAATCTCAAAGAGTTTACTGATGTATTATATATGCTTTTAATGATATAAATAGAAAACCTGTGTTAGATATATATATATAGTGTTGAATTTCGGGCTTAATTTTGTAAAAACCTATTGGTTTATATGGCTACCAAACGTAACTCACTAGTCAAATACGCATAGTGCATATTGTTAGTATAAAGAACATCAACGAGTGTTTCTATATTGATAATAAAATTGTATGACATGTAATCGTGAAAAACGCTTTAAATAACGAGGGATGTGTTTATCTGCATTCAGTAACTGATGGATATATAGTGTTTTTCAATTGAAATATTATTAATTATATTGGCCTTTAAAGAAATAAACATAAACAAATAAATCATGACTAAGATGTTTCAGAAAAAGAAGAAAAAGCCCGCAATACCCGCTTGATCCAACTCATTTTTGTTTTTTTAAAAAGCGCAAAAGAACATGAAGTTCGTTCAGTACAGGGGGTTGTGTGTGATGGCTGGATAGTATAGAGAACATTCTACACAATTCTTTTACTACTTTCTATTGAACTCCAACTGCTTCTATCAAAAACTAGCTTTGCATGCATGCAGATTTGAGCCAAAGTGTCTTGGACCACTTTTATAGTGAAATCGCCAACAAAATGTACAATTCGCCCTTACCAATCATCCCAAATAATCCAAATCTAAGACAAAAGTGAGGTTCAAAATTCAGTTCAACATTACAAACAGACAGTTTGAATCAAGGCAATGTCAACTATATTATGATATACCTAGCATTGACCATTTTCCAGCTTAATTTAGCAGAATTTACTACATGTGTAGTTATAGATTGTACATGTTCTGAAGATCTGACCCATCTACACCTATTGCCAACCACATAGGTATATGGGTCAGATTTTCAGAAAATGTACAATTCGCCTTCACAAATCCTCTCAAATAAGCCTCATTTAAGACACAAATGAGCTTCAAAATGCAGTTTAACATAACAGAAATGATACTTTAAATCAATTTCATACCAAATATACTCAGATATACTCAGCATTCATCATTTTTCAGCCAAATTTAGCAGAATTCCCTTAATGTGTAGAGCTGCCAATTGTACATGTTCTGAAAATCTGACCCAGGTATGTGTAGACGTTACCTCTATGAGATGAAAGTAAAGCAACTCATTTTCAAATGTGAACGAAAATGTGATGGAATAAACATAATATTTATAATTGCGTTTACTATTGGTCAACTAAGGTAATATGCTTAAATGTGGTGCAATTTTAATTAATTTTATTGTTATTTCATTTGGTCCTTGGTCTTTTATTATATTTATTATTTGCCTGATTATTGGCCAAAGCTTGATAACAACAATAATGCATAATGTGAGGTAACTAATACATGGGTCAAGTCGCCAGAAAATGTACACTTGGCCTTCACAATTCCTCTCAAATAACCCAGATTTAAGACGAAAATCAGGTTCAAAATACAGATCAACATAATCAAAGAGATTTATTGAATGGATATGATACAGAATATACACAGATATACCTACTAGTATTCATCCCGTTTCTCTCTAATTTAGCAGAATTTGATAGATGTGGAGGACTGTATAGATTGTGCATTTTCTGAAAATCTGACCCATATGTAAAATTGTCGCAAGTAAGAAGTTCTTTTTGAAAATATTTGTATTTCTTCAATGCCAAATGATAAATGATGATGAAAAATGATAAATACTAAATCTTCCTGAGAATATCTACATTTTCCTTGAATGAGAAAATCTGTTTGGTGATGTTGAGCTGTAATTCTAACCTCAATTCTATCTCCAATTTGTGTTATTTGAGAGGGTTGGGGAAGGGAAATTGTACACTTTTTGACACCCGGACCCATGGTCCTATTATAGTGAGGAGAGAAAGGCCGCATATCAAACAACTTTGGCTACTTTTGATCCACTCCGTTCAAATAAAACTAACAAATCTCAAGCGATTGAAGTCAGAGACCTTGCATTGCATGCATCACATATTCTCTATAACAAATTCATGATTTATGATGGTCTTTACATTTCTCATATTTGAATTTCCATAATGGGGTATTCTTGGCATAAGAGCAGACAGGATTCCAAAAATTTTGAATCCCGGCATCAGACCATTTACCCTGTACGATCGGCAGCTCTACACATTCTAGTACATTCTGCTGAATTAGGCTGAAATTTATCAGCCCTTTCTAAATCTGAACATTATCTGTCATTGCCTTGATTACAAATATCTCTTCGATTTTGTTGAACTCTATTTAGAACCTAATCTTTGTGTTAAATGTAGATTATTTGGGAGCATTAGTCAAGTCAAACCGGACATTTGTAGACAACTTCAGCCACATAGCTGATGTATTATGCATCAGCGTAAAGTGGAAATGTTGTAGGAGGTTTTGAAAGCTGTCAACTTGTCTTTTGCGTAGGTTGAGTGAGGAGGAGAGAGGACACGCGGGGAGAGGGTATTCACATAGAGTCTATGGTCATCGGTAGGCTGGTCAAGGACACCACGGAGAAGTATACATCACACCCTCGTCACCTACGACCTAAACTGCAGTTACCAGCATTCAAAATGGCGGAAGGTGGGTCCCCATTAGAACAAACAATGTTGGTTTTTACCTAACAAAAGCCGTTTTCAGTAGCTGTCATGTTCTGTGGGTGTTTACTATAGTTGCATTTAGGTTCGAGTGTTATCAGATACATGTATCTGGCTTATAATACAGTGTAATCTAGGTGAAAAACATTGAGTGGTATACCCAGAACTGCATTATACAGTTACGGTCATAGTGGAAATCAGTTGGGGTCATACAGTGTGTTATTCCAAGTACAAAATACAAGTAAACTTCAACCCTGGTACATTATTTGAACCCATCACAATGGTGTCATACCTAAAAGGAAGAGATCTATCGATTCAGTTTGTTATATAAAGTATTTTTAAGCAAGATTTCAAAGAAAATCATCAGTGCCAACAACAACAACAATGCTGGTAACTGCAGTTGGGGTCGTAGGTGCCGAGGGTGTGATACATGGGTCAGATCGTCACAAAATGGACAATCAGCAGTTCTACAAATTCCGATTATTCTGCTAAATTCGACAGAAAAATGACCACTTTTATTTATATCTATGTAGGGCCTACATTTGGTATTGTGTTGATTAAAATTAAAATCTTTTTGAGTCTGGTCAACCATACATTGAGCCTCATTTTTGTCTCAAATTTTGGTTATTTATGAGGATTGCTTAACATGAATTATACGTTTTTGGATGATCTGACCCATAGATGAAGAGCAAGACGTCGAGCAGAAGGCTCAGAGAATCCTTAGGTATATATTTCAATATTTGATGTGTTACAGGAAAATGAGTCACAAATCGTAACAAATGAATTTTGAGATATCAACATATTTGAAAAGATGAGATGAAGCCGATTCAAATGGTGGTACACATTAATAACATCTAAGAAGTGTTTCTATGTTCTATGTTTGATATATTTATTTTTGGAATGTTCTGATTTTTGGAGAGTGTATCACTAATAGTTATATCGATCGATGTATCAAATTTGGGACAATGAATGTAATATATCCTTTAGTTTTACCGGTTCACATATGGACTACATTTAGTTACTTTACTGTTTATGGACCCCAGAAATATTGGAAACTTTTTTTTCAAAAACGAAAATATCAAACTTAAAATCTAAAATTACTTATTAGATTATTAGACTGTTTACTATCATTGGAATCAGCTTGATCTCATCTTTTCAAATATAATGGTATCTCAAAATGTATTTTTTGCGACTTATGACTCATTTTCCTAAAACACATCTCATTTATTATGGTTTCTTTTGTGAAATAAAGGAATCGTTGGGCTCCGTTTAATTATGAATAAGGACCTCTAGACAATACATATTTACTTTACACGAATGACTGGATCAACAAGACCTGGACCCTACGTACCACCTGGAATAATTCCATATCGGTGACGTCATCGAAGATGTAACCCCCAGTCTACTATGACGTCACTGGCAATGTCGTTGCTATGTAATTGCATGGTGGAGTTGTCGAGTGATTTCCCTTAGGTAAGTTATGTTGATTGCCTTGCATATATATATTTCAGTGGCAACATTCCATTTGATTTATATTAAAACCGTTATTTAAGTGGATAAGCGATTACTCATGTGTCTCTTGTTACATTTAGATTTAAATTTAGAACATTTTATTCAATATTGCCATTGCTGTCAGAGGTCATGCTCCGGAAAACGAGAGGATTTCATTTTTTTTTGGACAAATTTATTCAGGTAAACAGACAGTTACAATCTTCACAAAAATAGTGATATAATTATTGTGATTTTCATCATGTCCTGATTATTATTATTATGCTATTTATACAATGCAGAGAGGTACCTTTTCTAATTCAGCCATTTCGGTTTTTAAGTTTAACCCTAAAAAGTTATTAAAGAAATTTTATAAAGGTTTTTATACAGATGATGAGAGATGAGATGAAGATTACTGTCTAATAATACATACAATGACTCTTTTAAGCGAGTGTACGTCCTTGATATATCATGGATTTCATGCCCTTTAATAATAGGGGACTTGCATGCACGACTGCGCATGGCCATTACGGTGCATCTTGGGATTGGCTTTGTTAAAATCTGACATACGAAACTTTGGCAACATTTTTTTCCCAAATTGCAAGAAAGCTGTCATCAATCTTGTAGCTTGGGTTAATGATCTATGACAACCTAATGCATGATAGGAAAGATGGAGGGTTGTGTTATGGAAATATGTAGATATTGACATGAGAGCATTGATAAATATCCCAAGCTGAACATGACATGCTTCTATAGATTTTAGACTGTACAATTAGTCCAATGATTCCATGCAGATCAGGATTCGAAATGGTGGCTATGCAAATTCTCTAGTAGGTAGCCGACAATCTCCCTTTCTGACGAGGACTGCAATTGATTCGCTCCTATTATTACAGTTTTATAGTATCAATACAAAATACAGTCTACGTCCAAACCCTCAGATCAGATACCTACTTAGCTAATCGGTTTCCTGGCCTAGGTCTTGGCGTTCTAATCGGAATAAAATGATATTGTACGGTCTTTTTCTTTTTAAACGTGTTTATTGACATTGAAATTATAATTCTTAATAGAATTATAATGACACTTTGCGGTTTGAGGTGAGGAGAGGCTTTCCCTCCGTTTGAAGGGACTATCTCATCTTTGGGCCTAGACTGCAATCGGTCTGTGAGAGCGAGCTGATAAGAAGTTAAGGGGAGTGAAGGAGCAGGATGGGTGAGGGCAGTTGGCAGGAAGAAGACATCAGACGGGATGAGAAAGCAACTGCTCATCTCCTATATCAAAGTCTGCCTGATGCCACTCAGAGAGCAGAACGATGCTGCTCAGGTCGCCAGAAATACGAGCAGATGATTGAAAACCTTTCACCTAACGAATGTCAGTGATTGTGAGAGGTAGAGGAGGGGGTGGGGGGTGGGTGTAGAGGGGTGGGGGAAGGTAGAGTAGGATGGGAGGGGGTGGGGGAATTGTAGCGGGGGTGGAGGGGTGGGGGAAAGGTAGAATGAAATGGGTGGATGGGGGGTCGAAGGGGTCGAGGAAGGGTAGAGGGAATAGGTGGTGATGGAGGGGGTCGAGGAAGGGTAGAGGGGGTGGGGGATGGAGGGGGTCCAGGGGGTGCAGGGGAAAGGTAACAGGGACGTTTGGGGTGGAGGGATGGGGGAGGGTAGAGTGGGGTGGAGGGGGTGGGGAAGGGTAGAGTTTGATGAGTGGGCTGGAGGAGGGGATTAAAGGGTAAAGTTTGTGATAGCTGGAGGGATAGTGTTATGTAAGATTACGTAACATCGTGTAACCTCATTATATTTATATCAATTATTAATTATCACCCATTTATTATATTATCTTATTACTAAAATCGCTAATTATGCTTAGCTACCCAGTACTGTGCAGGTCTAATTATTCATGCTATGACAGGGATATTATATAACTGGCTCCGCCCCCTAGTACATTCCCACATCCTGGTGGAAGATCTGTACATTGACTAAATCATTAAATCAGTTGGTTATCTCTTCTCACAAAGAACAAAGGTGTTTCAGTGTTCCTTCCATCACACCTTAACAATGGGAATGTTGCAGAAAGGATGGACTGCCTTTATAGTCGGACTCCACTGTAAACAAGATGCCTCCAGCCTGAGGCTATGGAAACATTTTAAGTTTGAAAATGTACAATTTGCCTACACAACTCATCTCAAATAACACAAATTTAAAATAAATGAGCTTCGAAATAAGATTAGAATAACTAAACAAAGTTCAAAATCAAGTTAAACCTACCCAAACCGATTGTACGTTGGAATCAAGGTAATATCAAACATAGCCAGATATGCCTTATATTGACCATTTTCCAGTTCAATTTAGCAGAATTTACTAAATGTGTAGATCAGGGAATTGTGCATTTTCTGAAGATCTGAGCCATATGTGATGTGTTTCAGGAAAATGAGTCATGAGTCGCTAAAAATAGATTTTGAGATACCATTAGATTTGAAAAGATGAGATCAACCTGATTCAAATGATAGTAAACAGTCTAATAATCTTATAAGTATTTCTAGATTTTAAGTTTGATATTTTCGTTTTTGAAAAAAGTTTCCAATGTTTCTGGGGGTCAATAAACAGTAAAGTAACTAAATGTAGTCCATATGAGGACCTTAAAAACGACAAGATATATTACATAGATTGTACTGACATTTAATACATCAATTGATATAACTATAAGTGATAAACCCCCCCGAAAATCAGAACATTCCAATAATGTGATCTTGTGAAAAAAATACTTTGAAAAATATCAATTTTGCGACTTATGACTCATTTTCCTGAAACACATTATAGGGTCGAATGTATCAATATTTTAGGAAGCCTTATATGACAACACTCGTCCAGAGGGTTGGTCAAAGGGGTTGGGAAAAGACGGACCAAAAATGAAAAAATCTTTAGTTTTTGACCGCTGTTAACTGAGAGTGCAGCTTTATAGGGCGACTCCACTATAGGTAAAAAACGGCGCTGACAGGCAAAATTTGTCGCCGACATGACTAAAAATTCACTAAAAATCTAAAATTCAAAAATCACTAGTGGAAGAGGGGTAAAATAGGTTGTCGGCAACACATTTAATTGTTGCCAACAATTGCAAAATATCTAACTTGATTAGGTATTTCGTCGCAAAAAATTCGTCGCAGCCGTTTTTTTGCCGTTTTTCCCATAGTGGAGTCCCTGCATTAAACCCCTCTACGCCCTCCCCCCACGCCCCCACCCCCTCCCCCCTCCCCTTCCCCCTCCCCCCTGTTTATCCAACAGTGTTTGTGGGCTATCTAGACTTCACCTATGTGTCTAGGGTAAACCAATCGATACTGTGGAAACACATGGCCCTATGACTTATGGCTGGCCTCACCACTATATGTCCCTTTCTCCCATTACCGCTGGAACCTGCTCACTAAGTACTGCAATATGTGTTTAATATCTTTATTTACGTCATATTGTTGCATAAAATTGCACCACTGTCCTTATGTCACCAGAAAATGTACACTTCACCTTCAACAATCCTCCAAAATAAACCAGATTTAATACATAAATCAGGTTCAAAATACATTTCAACATAACCAAACAGGTTTATTGAATGAATACAATACAGAATGTACACGGATATACCTATTATTGATTAGGTTTCAATCTAATTTAGCAGAATTTGATGAATGTGTCGAACTGTAGATGGTGCATTTTCTGAAAATCTAACCCATATAATACTCAATGACAAGTAAGAATCCTTATTCCAACCCATCAAAGGAAGGGGAAAAAGTATAGTCCCAAATTCCCACAGACACTTCCTTCCTTAGCTCATAATACAAAAGGCCCCTGATGTGGTGTACAGATATATAAGGAAGCCTCTATAGATGGGTACATATATGTATCCATGAAATTAAAGCCTGCCTGCCCTCCCTGTCCATATTTATAGGTACACGTTGAGCAGGGCCACGCTGCGCACATCGATTTTTTTAATATCTGAGATCAAAGATACAATTTCGAAAAAAGAGGTCAGTGGAAAAGTACATACTATATTGGACTGCTTGGCAACGCCAGCAAATTCCAAGTTAATTTTGTGATAGCATGTTTCCAGAAATGGCCCTCCGGTAGTTTTTAGCTGATGAGGTGGTGTGGTTGGGTTTCTAATGGGTCAGATTTCCTGAAAATGTACAATTGGCAGCTCTACACATTTAGAAAATTCTGCTAAATGTGGCTGAAAAATTATGAATACCTGGTATATCTGAGTATATTTGGTATGGCATTGATTTAAAGTATCTGTTCTGTTAGGTTAAACTGCATTTTGAAGCTCATTTTTGTCTTAAATGAGTGCTATTTGAGAGGATTTGTGAAGGTGAATTGTACATTTTCTGGAAATCTGACCCTTATGTGGATTTGGAGGAAGGAAACGAAAGCAGTTAGAATGTGAGGGTAGAACTTTATATTTGGCAAGATGCCATTTTCATTTACATTAACATATAGAGGAAATATGATATTTGTCGTCTGCTATTGAGGGTCTGTTATATAAGCTAAGGAAAGGAATATTGTATGGGGATTTGTCTTCCTTACTTCAGTGGGTAGGAATAATGATGTATTGTGTGTAGGATATTCCTACCAGCTTGAAATGACATATAGGAAGGATGTGGGTCAGATTATCAGAAAAAGGACAATTGGCAACTCTACACATTTAGTCCATTCTACTAAATCCGACCGATAAGGGATAAATACTTGGCATATCTGAGTATAATTGGTATTGTGTTGATTATAAATATCACATTAATATCATATTTACATATTGTCTTGGTAAATAAAATTTATTAAATACAAAAAGATACATCTAATATTACCTTATGATGCGGATAAAAGCATATTGCCTTTCCCAATGTATTTGTATCTTTCACACGTATAATATATAAGTAATTATTTTTGTCATGAAACTGTCTCATTAAAACAAAAAATAACTTCTAGTCCGATAAACAGAGCATCCTCATCCAATTACATTAATGGATGCTACAAAAACATAGTAAGCTTTAAAGTCCAGGTCCTGGGTCAGTGAAGAAGGAGGAATAATAACCCTACACATGGGTCAGATTTTCAGAAAATGTACACAATGTACAAAATTCATCTTCACCAATCTCCTCAAATAACCTAAATTTCAGACGAAAATAAACTTCAAAATACAGTTTACCCTAACCAAACTGATTGCTAGAATCAATGCAATGTCAAATATACTCGAATTTACCCAGCATCGACCGAATTGCAGCCTAAAATAGCAGAATTTACTAAATGTGTACAGCTACCAATTGTACATTTTCTGAAAATCTGACCCATATGTCTTCCTTCCCTTTGAGTAGGGATATTGGCACTTCAAAGCGTTTATCCTATTAACGAGAATGACAGATGTCTCCATAGATATTTGGGTCAGATTTTCAGAAAATGTACAATTCAACTTCACCAATCATCTCAAATAAGCCGAATTTCAGACGAATATATAGTTCAAAATACGGTTCAACCTAACCAAACAGAACCAATGTAATGCCGAATATACTCAAATTTACCTAGTATAGACCAAATTGCAGCCTATTTTAGCCGAATTTACTAAATGTGTACAGCTGCCAATTGTACATTTTCTGAAAATCTGACCCATTTACCCTTGAAGAGAAGGAAGGAAGGACTGCTCAGCGTCCAGAGTTTGAAGTCCCATCGAATTTATTGTGTAAAGCTGCGATATTTGCAATACATTAAAAGCATATAATATGGATCAAGTCGTCGGAAAATGTACATTTGGCAGCTTTACAGATTCAGTAAATTCTGCAACATTAGGCTGAAAATTGTAATACTACGTATATTTGAATATATCTTGTGTTGTGTTGCTTCCAAAAACCTGTCTAGCTATGCTGAACTGTATTTTTAAACTTAATTCTGTCTTGAATTAGGGTTATCTAAGGGGATTGCTGAAGGCGAATCGTACATTCTCTGACGATCTGACCCATTTTGATATAATGTTTCATGAAACACATGTATAAAAGGGGTATTTTCATTGGTTAGTTAGATTAGATTAGATTAGAAAACTTTTATTGGGCATCCGAAGATGCTGTTTAGGGAAGGGGAGATCTCTCCAGCGTATGGGAGGTTTTCCGCCCTTCAGGTTTTACATTTACAATGAGAAATGAATGTTAACTAATGTCTTGAATACTGAGCTGAACTGGATGTTTATATATGGGTCAGATTTTCAGAAAATGTACAATTGGCCTTCACCAACCCTCTCAAATAACACACATTGAAGACAGAAATGAGCTTCAAAATACAGTTTAGCATAACAGAACTGATACAATAAATCAATTCGACACTGAATATACTTAGATGTAGCCAGTATTCATCATTTTTCAGCCTAATTTAGCAGAATTTCCTAAATGTGTAGAGCTGCCAATTGTACATTTTCTGAAAATCTGACCCATATAGGCTATGGGTTGTAAATTAGTGTTATCACACATCTGGTAAAACATGGGCATGTAATACGGTCCATTAGGATTTTCAAATCCTCTTTTCATGCTTAGACTAATTGCAGATAATCAGGACTCAAATAAATAACTCAATACCTGCAAATTGAACTGGGTTTTTTTTTACATCTTTTTACCAGGACTAACTCACCGCAATGGTGGTCTTCCTCTAGTACCTGTGGGGAGGAGGTGCAATTGTAGCCCTTATCAACACATTGAAGGTTCTATCAAGGGCGGGAGAGCTTTAGAATATTGCAGGAAATAAGGAAATACAAATAGAGAAGAAGGGAGAGAAAGACAGACAAAATGAGACAGAAAGGCACTTTATGGTCTTAGCCTTGACCATTCACTAGTAAATGTCCACCAAGAAATATTGTAAACATTAAACTAAAAATATCAGACTTTAAATATAAAAATACTTGTTAAATTCCGTGAGAATCGTATGAGAATCGCATAGGAATCGGCTCAGTGGACTGAGACCTTAAGTCGTTGAATTCTAAGTAGATATTTGTTTTTGCTGCTCATTTTACACCAAACTGCCAATTCATGCCTGTTTTATTTGCTGTAACACTTAAAAAGAACATACGAGGCCACTAGGGAGTTTATGGCAACAACACGGAGAGCAGCAGGCCTTTAGTGAGGCATATAAGACCGTCGCTAGGAGGAGCTTTATGTTGAAGAGAGCAAGCACTTCTCCCGCACTTCAAGCCCCGCCCAGTGCACTGACGTCACTAATTGCGTCACTTCCGTCGCCCCGCAGCGCCCCCCGGCGTGAGCGGTGAGCATGAAGGGGAAATAGGTGCAGCAATCTAGTGAAGTGCTCCTCGAAGTTTTTTTCTCGCTCTCTTTAAAATTCAATCAGGTATTCACAGTTCAGTATGTAATATGTGCGTATGACTAGGGTGAATAGAAGTTTATGAAATGTCTATATATATAGGTAGGTTGATCTGGTATGGAGAGGAGTAGGAGAAAATGAACGTTTCCGTCTAGGCCCAAAGATGAGAGAGTCCCTTCAAACGGAGGGAAAGCCTCTCGCCTCAAACCGCAAAGTGCCATGCCATTATAATTCCATTAAGACTACACAATGTCATTATAATTCCATTAGAACGCCTAGTCCTAGGCCAGGAAACCGATCAGCGAAGTAGGCGTCCAATCACTGGCATACCATTCATATCTGATCTGAGGGTTCGGGTCTGAACATAGTGATTACATGTTCATAGTTGATGTTAAAAGCATCTGGGTCAGATTTTCAGAAAATGTACAATTTGCCTTCACCAATCCTCTCAAATAAACCATATTTAAGGCAAAAATGAGCTTCAAAATGCAATTTAACATAACAGAACTGTTACTTTAAATCAATGTGATACCAAATATACTTAGATATACCTGGTATTTATGATTTTTCAGCCTAATTTAGGAGAATTTCGTTAATGTGTAGAGCTGCTAATTGTACGTTTTCTGAAAATCTGACCCATCTACGGGCTAATTAGTTAAGAATGCCCACTTATGATAGTATTGCAGAGGTAGAAGTTTAATTAGATCCAAGTTGAATTATAATTGTAACAATACGGGAACACCAATATCTGTTGACAAGGCGACCATTTTTTCTACATACATATCACATTTTAGGTAACTGTATGACAAAGAGAAATAAAAATACTATATATTATATATAATATATATCATGATCTCATGTAAATAGCCTTAGGTTCTTTCACCAGTCGTTCTTAAATAGTGTGTCCATCTATATCAATCCAAGGTCGGTAAGTCGCAAAAAAATGGATTTTGAGACATTAAGGGCATCTAAGAAGTATTTCTATATTTTATGTTTGATATTCTTATGCTTGAAAAATTATTTACAATATTTCTGGGTGGACAATTACCAGTAAAGTAGCGAGATATATACTCCTTAGGATCATCTTCTAAACGCAAGGATATACTTAATACACTGTCCTCAAATGTGATACATGCATTCACATGGCATAATGCACTACACGCTCTATAGATCAGAACATTGCTATAAAGAGATGAATAAATCACTTTGGAAAAAATATTTTTTGCGAATTGTGACTCATTTTCCCGAGCCATTCATGAAGAGGCTGACCTGTAAAGCTTGTATATGATAATAATCAATTCAAAGCTGGGTCAATAATATATATGGGTCAGGTTTTCAGAAAATATACAATTGGCAGCTGTACACATTTAGTAAATTCTGCTAAATTAGGCTGCAATTTGGCCAATACTAGGTAACTTCGAGTTTATTTGGTATTGTAGTGGTTCTAGCAATCTGTTAGGCTAGGTTGAACTGTATTTTGACCTTTATTTTCGTCTAAAATTTGGAGTATTTGAGAAGATTGGCGAAGTTGAATTGTACATTATTTTGAAGAAATGACTCATTATATATATCAATCGTAAATATTCATCATGTGTGATTTAACTCAAACATTATATTCACAATCGATATAATTGATGGCAGATATTTGGGGGCCCCTTAGCCAAGCTCAATGCAACTGAACCAGCTTCCTCAATTATTATTTTACTCGGTTCACTGAGAGACCTCCTCCTCCTCCTCCTCCTCCTCCTCCTCCTTCTCCTCGTTTAATCTTATCGACGCTCCTCCAAAGTTAAAGAGAGCCTGAGAAAGAAACAAACCCATCACAGGGCTAAACCGCAGATCACGGAAAATGAAGGAAATTACTATTCCCAACAAAAATGAACATTAGGACGAAGGAGCGGTGAAATTAACGTATGGGTCAGATTTTCTGTAAATGTACAATTGGCCTTCACCAATCCTCTCAAATGACCCACATTTAAGACATAAATGAGCTTCAAAATGCAGTTTAACATAACAGAACTGATACTTTAAATCAATGTGATACCAAAATTATATAATCAGATATACCCGCTATTCTTCATTTTTCAGGCTAATTTAGCAGAATTTACTAAATGTGTAGAGCTGCCAATTGTACATTTTCTGAAAATCTGACCCGTACACAAAAAATTTATGAAGGGACTGGATCCTCAATCAAACTCTAGGCGTTCAGTCTCATTCTGTCTCAGTATTGCAACGGATCGATGCCAATCAATAATTAATTAAGCACGGTGATCACAGAGCCTAGAGTTCAACCGACTTCCGGTTACACATGCGCACTCACACCCCAACCTGCTCAAATCACACACAATAGCGCGACTAATCCTCCTCATTAGCTCCGCAAAAACATTCAAATCTAATAATAATTTACTTTGTAAGAGGAATTTGTAATTCAGGATTTAATGGAGGCATTGTTGTTGTCTTGCCTGTGTTTCACCATGCACAACCTGACAGCGCCATACATGAGTCAAGCTTTCAGAAAATGTACAATTAGCAGCTGTACACATTTAGTAAATTCTGCTACATTAGGCCGCTATATGGCCAATACTAGGTAAATTCGAGTATATTCAGCATTGCATTGATTCTAGCAATCTGTTTGGTTAGGTTGAACAGTATTTTCGTCTTAAATTTGGATTATTTGAGAGGAATGGTGAAGGTGTATTGTACATTTTCTGAAAATCTGACCCACTTATGTCCTCTGGCAACTCTACACATTTAGTAAATTCTGCTAAATCAAAATGATAAGGGATAAATACTTGGCATATCTGAGTATATTTGGTATTGTGTATCAATATCATATTAGCTATGGAGAACTGTGTTTTGAACTTCATCACTGTCTTGAATTTGGATTACTAGAGAAAATTGGTGAAGGTGAATTGTACATTTTTTGACGATCTGACCCCTATAGGCCTCATAACACCCTTCTAAAGTTACGACTACGAGGGCCTTTTGATACGAGGGTTCTTGCATTCAAACTCATGCAATTGAGCTAGTTAAGAGGTCTCTCAGAGTTATCTCAGAGGTCTCTCAGACTAGTCTAAGAATATATTTGTATATTGTGCAATGCAAGTTACGATAGGATGGAGTGCGAGGCCTCTAAAAGTTGTCTACCACACAATCGTATAGTGCAATGCACCTCCTGTATCTGTCTGTCTTTTGGTCTCTCTCTCTGTCTGTATCTGTCTGTCTCTTGGTCTCTCTCTGTCTGTATCTGTCTGACTTTTGGTCTCTTTCTCTGTCTGTATCTGTCTGTCTTTTGGTCTCTCTCTGTCTGTATCTGTCTGTCTTTTGGTCTCTCTCTGTCTGTATCTGTCTGTCTTTTGGTCTCTCTCTGTCTGTATCTGTCTGTCTTTTGGTCTCTCTCTGTCTGTATCTGTCTGACTTTTGGTCTCTTTCTCTGTCTGTATCTGTCTGTCTTTTGGTCTCTCTCTGTCTGTATCTGTCTGTCTTTTGGTCTCTCTCTGTCTGTATCTGTCTGTCTTTTGGTCTCTCTCTGTCTGTATCTGTCTGTCTTTTGGTCTCTCTCTGTCTGTATCTGTGTGTCTTTTAGTCTCTCTCTGTCTGTATCTGTGTGTCTTTTGGTCTCTCTCTGTCTGTATCTGTGTGTCTTTTGGTCTCTCTCTCTGTCTGTATCTGTCTGTCTTTTGGTCTCTCTCTGTCTGTATCTGTCTGTCTTTTGGTCTCTCTCTGTCTGTATCTGTCTGTCTTTTGGTCTCTCTCTGTCTGTATCTGTGTGTCTTTTGGTCTCTCTCTGTCTGTATCTGTGTGTCTTTTGGTCTCTCTCTCTGTCTGTATCTGTCTGTCTTTTGGTCTCTCTCTGTCTGTATCTGTCTGTCTTTTGGTCTCTCTCTGTCTGTATCTGTCTGTCTTTTGGTCTCTCTCTGTCTGTATCTGTCTGTCTTTTGGTCTCTCTCTCTGTCTGTATCTGTGTGTCTTTTAGTCTCTCTCTGTCTGTATCTGTCTGTCTTTTGGTCTCTCTCTGTCTGTATCTGTCTGTCTTTTGGTCTCTCTCTCTGTCTGTATCTGTCTGTCTTTTGGTCTCTCTCTGTCTGTATCTGTCTGTCTTTTGGTCTCTCTCTGTCTGTATCTGTCTGTCTTTTGGTCTCTGTCTGTCTGTATCTGTCTGTCTTTTGGTCTCTCTCTCTCTGTATCTGTCTGTCTTTTGGTCTCTCTCTCTCTGTATCTGTCTGTCTTTTGGTCTCTCTCTGTCTGTATCTGTCTGTCTTTTGGTCTCTCTCTTTCTCTGTATCTGTCTGTCTTTTGGTCTCTCTCTTTGTCTGTATCTGTCTGTCTTTTGGTCTCTCTCTCTGTCTGTATCTGTCTGTCTTTTGGTCTCTCTCTGTCTGTATCTGTCTGTCTTTTGGTCTCTCTCTGTCTGTATCTGTCTGTCTTTTGGTCTCTGTCTGTCTGTATCTGTCTGTCTTTTGGTCTCTGTCTGTCTGTATCTGTCTGTCTTTTGGTCTCTCTCTGTCTGTATCTGTCTGTCTTTTGGTCTCTCTCTGTCTGTATCTGTCTGTCTTTTGGTCTCTCTCTGTCTGTATCTGTCTGTCTTTTGGTCTCTCTCTCTGTCTGTATCTGTCTGTCTTTTGGTCTCTCTCTTTGTCTGTATCTGTCTGTCTTTTGGTCTCTCTGTCTGTATCTGTCTGTCTTTTGGTCTCTCTCTCTCTGTCTGTATCTGTCTGTCTTTTGGTCTCTCTCTGTCTGTATCTGTCTGTCCGTTGTTCTGTCTCTCTCTGTATTTCTCCCAGTTTTGGTCTGTGTCTCTCGGTTTTGGCCTGTCTCTCTCTGTTTCTATCTATCTTTTGGTCTGTCGACCTTCTCTGTTAAATTGTCTCGGTCAAATTCTCTCTCCCATCGTGGATCTTTGGCCCCCGTTCATCTCTCTGCCACTGCCACCCCTCTATCATTTCCCTTTGCCCCTCTTTTCATACCACGATTATTCTTTCTATTTATTTCACCTGGTTCTCTTTCTTCATCGGGGATTTCATTGTGTGACATTGTTGTTTTGCCTATCTATTACCATATGCTCTGCTCACCTCCACTCCCACACCCACCTATCCCTTCTATTCCTCTGTCTATGCCCATTATTCTCTCTCTCCCCTCATCACACCCTACCCCTACCCCCCACCCCACTTTCACCCCTTTACCGTCGTCCCTGTATCTCCTCTCCCCTTCACTTGCTCCCTTCCCCTGTTCCATTTTTCTTTCCATCCATATTCTCTTTCTCTCTCTCTCTCCACTTTCTCTTTCTTAATCCTGTTAAAGCTTTATTCATTCACCCTTCTCTTTTTCTTGTTAATTAGCTGGTATTCCTCTTCCCCATTCTCACTGCCTCTTCACCTCTCTCACTCTCCTTCTCCTACTCCTGCTCAGCGAGGACCACTCCACCAACGATGGCTTGGCTGGAGAGATTACGTCACTTCAATTGTCAGCCAATCAAAGATGAGGAAGCTGGGAACCAGGAGAGGAGGCTGAGGAATGCCGTGATACTTGCAGCTGACGGGTTCCCTGGCTTGTTTAACTACAATGAGTGTTCAATGGCAAAGTGGCTGGTACAATGACGCAGCTATTTCCATTGAGCGATATTAGAGTATTGGTCCATTGTGATTCCCATACAGGATAGTGAACGCAATATTGATAATGCTGCCAAGGAACAATGGTCTGTATCCATTTAAGTGAGTAATTATATTGTAATCAAGCGTGTTCTATAGTTTATCCATCTTTCCTGGTAAGATTTTGATCGGACAATGATTAGATTGCATTATACTGAAGACTATATGGTGAATCTAAAATACTTATTCCACACGATGTCCTGACACTGGGCCTCACCCCCCCCCCCCCCCCATACTCCCTCTGCACACAATAGCTAGATAATAAACTAGTCTGTAACATCCACCCCATCTCATATCATTAACCTTAACATCATCAAATCTCGCCAAACTTGTCATCAGTAAGAACTTAAGAAGCTATCTATGTTAAAAACGGTCCTCAACTGATCATATTGAATTGTATATTATCACATTATATATACATGTTTGCGTTAACTCTCTGCAACTATTAAATGGATAAAGATCTAAGCATCAGTGCGCCACGAAAAGCACCTGAATTTGTGAGCCCCGTATCTGATGTTTTCTTGAATGAAATATTTTTCAAAACGTGAAAAAAAAAATTATAATACAGTGAGGAACTATGCAACTGTAGCACACATACCCTAGTATTTGATATGTTTTCAGTAATGATAAGGAAGAAATGTTAAAGTCGATTTTAATCGATTCAACATCAAATTCTTGTATAAACATAGCAACAGAATATTATAAACATAGCAGCAGAATATTGGATCAATTGATAAATCCAGTCCTATAATCATAATATGAGTAAATTTAGTAACATTATAGTTTGTTCTCATGATAGCTGAGAATGCAGATTTACTATATTACCCAGTTTATGAGGTATACTGCACATGCTTCAGGTCCAGATTTCAAGTGTGATGTGTTCCAGGAAAATGAGTCAAAAGTTGCGGAATCGGTACTTTTGAAATGTCTCATAAGAACGTGTTCATCTTTTGTCAGTTTAATATTTTAGTAGTAGCAATACAAGTACCATAACTGTGTGATGAATGTATGTATGCGATTCTGAGGTTATACAGAGCAGTATATTTAACTAATTTACTAGTGCTTGGCCCTCAAGAAATACTGTTAACCTTTTTTTCATGCATGCACAATATAGACATATGTATTACCTATCCTAATGTTTACTATCATTGGAATCCGATTGATCTCATCATTTCAAATATATCTATATCTCAAAGAACCCCATTTTGTTGCGGATTGTGACTCACTTTAGTAAAACACATCACACATAACATTCCCCCCCCCCCACCACCACCACCACCATAATTCCCCCAACCCTGGCCTGGGTCTTCCAATCTGCAAGTGATTTTAACAAGGCCAAAAAAAAATAGGTGTGTTTCCGATTTATCTGGCTGAAAACTAGGTTGGGGGTGTGGTAACTTTTTTTTTTATTATTTTTTTTGTTTGGAAACCACCTCCCAGGAACTGAAAAAAATGTCTTTTTCATAACAATAGTTGTTTTGAACATGGGAAATGTGCTTTTTGACAGTTTCGGGTTAGGAAAACCCGTTTTCCTGCTTTTATAAGCTTTTTTTGTCAAAAAATCCAAAAAAAGTAAGATATGATGGGGAAAAAATCAGGTATGGTAAAAAATTTGTTAGGTAGGGTAAGGTTTTTCTAGGTAGGGGGGGGGGGGGGTAAATCGGAAACACACCTATTTTCTTTTTTTTGGCCCAAGTCTAAATGGGCTCGCTCTCCCTGCATGACATGTGCATGGGGTATAAAACGGGTACATTGAAGCTGACACTCAACCCTGACACTAATTCCGCTCTCTGCAGGGGATGGGGAGATGTTCACTGAAGATGGGGAGGGACGTACGGCAAGAACGCACCTTGAGAAATTGTTTTCGAAGGTCGAAATATTCAAAGATAGTCATGCAAATTACATTTAAACATATTTGACGTCAAGTGTAAGAGGAAAGTATAGAATCTTGCTCATTCTCAGGTTGTATAGCCAATTTATATGAAATAATGTATCACAGAAAACATATATGTGGGTCAGGTTTTCAGAAAATGTACAATTGGCAGCTCTACACATTTAGGAAATTCGGATAACTTTAGCTGGAAAATGATGAATACCGGGTATATCTGAGTATATTTGGGATCACATTGATTTAAAGTATCAGTTCTGTTAATTCAAACTCCCGTTCAAACTGCATTTTGAAGCTAATTTTTGTCTTAAATGTGGGTTATTTGAGTGGATTGGTGAAGGCGAATTGTACATTTTATGAAGATCTGACCCATTTAGGGCATTCGTTGGGCAATACAACTTATGATAGATTCTCATAAATGACTATGAGAGTATGGTAAGAAGTGCATCATAAACATCCCTATTCACCTTTTCATAATTATTTTCTGTTTGACATATTTTTTATTACGGCCCCCACCCCAACCCCACTGTTCCAAACTAACCTACTGGCCCTGTCACTGTACGACATTTTAGCCTAGCATAGCTGCATCATACACAATCTAAATCCATTCTAATAAAAAACAAACTTCAAAAACACATCCCTGACTTCAATAGACGCTCAATTGGCACCCATCGTGGCATACGAAAGTCAATTTCTTTAATGTATTTTTTTTCCACTTGAGGCTGAAGGAAGATGAGGAGGGTAGAGACACTGTGATATGTTTATGAGACTTTGGGGTGTCAGTTTGGGTTGCCTGGTGGTCGTCGTGGCCAGAAATGGGGGGGGGGGGGGCAGATGGGACAGAGACCCCCAAATACAAAATATATATCATTGTGTTGCTGTCATCTAATAAAAGATTAATATATCTAATAGCCTGATAGCGGAACTCCACTATAGGTAAAAAACGGCGCCAACAGGCAAAATTCGTCGCCGACATTTCTAAAAATTCGGAAAATTCGAAATGTCTAAAAATTCTAGTGGATGAGGGGGTAAAATAGGTTGTTGGCAACACATTTATTTGTTGCCAACAATTGCAAAATATCTAACTTGATTAGATATTTTGTCGCAAAAAATTCGTTGCAGCCGTTTTTGCCTGTTGGCGCCGTTTTTTACCTATAGTGGAGTTCCGCTATGATGGAGATGTCAAATCGATCGAGACGGAGGGTCAAATCACACGAAACTCTGAAGGGGTTGAGTGCGATTTGACCCGACGTCGAGATCGATTTGACATCGAACAGAGGGCTATTAGATCTTTATTACATACCTATTTATCGTTTATTTGTTATATTTACCTCATTATTGCTGTATTTCTTGCAAAGTTATCAGAACTTAGCTTGAAAACTTTCGAAACGTGCAAGGCAGCGCTACACAGCAGAGCGCAACGTCACCAAGTGCGCAACATCGGCAAACCAATGAAATTGCATCATATTGGTCATGTGTTAATGCCTCGCTCAAATAGCACATGTGTGCTATTTGACATTTCAAATAGCACCCCCGAATAGCACCCGTGAAATCGCACACGTATGTAATAATAGTAAGAATACCATAGTGTGGTGTACAAGTTGAACTGTACTCGTCGGGTAAGCCCAGAAGCGAAGAAGCCGTAGGCCAAGTTGCTTCTAGGCTTACGAGATGCGTATAGTTCACCTTGTACACCACACTATGGTATTCTAGCTTTTATTCCATGATTTCATGAAGAAAATCCGACATTTTACCATTTTTAATGGCAGACGATACTCATTAAATACAGCCCTGATTATACACTCCGCTCCGTCAGCGGCAAGAATTGTGATTTATTATACATGCTTTCAATCATAAAAATAGAAGCAAATCGAGTCATGAATTTGAATTTTACCGGTAACCTTAGTAAAAGTAACATGTTGGTTGCCATGACAACCCCACGTAAATCACTAGTGAAATACGCACTATGCGTAAATCACTCTGGATAAGTTGTTTTCAGAGCAATATGTGTATAATAAAGCTGAATAAACAATTTAATTATGATAATTAATTTCCAAAATTATCCAATAACCTTGGAAGTCTGTTAGTGATGCATTTAAGTATGCATCATATAGAGATCTTTTTTTTTTGTACGTTTTGGAAAATATTTTTATTCACAAGACATCAGAAACGGTTTCACAAATTCAGGTGATTTCCGTACCGCCCTGATGCTGATTATCTTTTTACAGTTTGCAATGCAGGGAGAACGTATTATTTTATATGATAAATATCACAATGTAGTCAAATACGTAAAATACAGTTTTTGACAACCTAAATTATTCGTTTGTTACTGATGATAAGATTGGCGAAATTTGATGTTGTTTAATATTGATGAGATGGGATGGGATGATGGCTACAGTCTTGGTCTATCAATATTGGGCAATAACACCCCCTCTTTAAACCCCCCCCCCCCCTTAGCAAACCAGTGTATGTCATGATGTCTCGTCAAAGAGGGAAAGGGGAATTTAATGCGGCATAAACCGATGTGTAATGACGGAATGCGGGTAGCATGTCTGCCACTGAAAGTTAACCTTCTTCTATTTCTACTTCAAAGTCATTATTTTCCACTGGGAAGTGCATCATTATGGCGGAGGTATTTTGAAAGCATGTTTCATTTAGCCCAGAATTCTTCCAGTGAAGTAGATCCCCGAAATACCTTCCAACCCAGTCCACCCTAGCCTGTAAACATCCAGTATTATAATTCACATTTTGACATCTTAAAACATTGAGAGAAAGATGAAGGACATTTTTATGGCTTAATGTTTCATTGTTTAATAGTATTTGTGATGTGTTTCAGGAAAATGAGTCATAAGTCGCTAAAAATAAATTTTGAGATACCATTAGATTTGAAAAGATGAGATCAAGCTGATTCCAATGATAGTAAACAGTCTAATAAGTATTACTAGATTTTAAGTTTGATATTTTCGTTTTTGAAAAAAAAAGTTTGCAATATTTCTTGGGGTCAATAAACAGTAAAGCAACTAAATATAGTCTATATGAGGACCTTTAAAACGAAAAGATATATTACATAGATTGTCCTGAAATTTGATACACCGATTGATATAGCTATATGTGATAAACCCTCCAGAAATTAGAACAATCCAATAATGTGATCTTGTGAAAAAAACACTTTGAAAAATATCAATTTTGCGACTTATGACCCATTTTCCTGAAACACATCACATTTGTGTTTGTTTTAAAATTAGATTGATTTGACACATCTGCACACTAAAAGGAATTATTTGAAAGATTGCGATCAATGTCGGGAGAGTTTGGTGAACACTCCCATGAATGACATTCTATGGCATTCACACAGCAATGCATGACATTTACATGTTTTTCTAAGTAATAATTTCAAAACTTTAACTGATTTGACACATTAGGGAAAGTTGTCTGAATCATAAATACCACACATCACTGCGATTTACTTAAATTCCGTTAAATTGCAGAAGATCCTGAGTTAGAAATCAATTCAACAAGTCAATTTAGCACAGTCTTTTCCTGATGCAGTCAGTTCCGACATGTCTTGCCTCATCCTCCGTTAATATTGACATAAAACTTTTATTCCCCCAAACTGGGAAAGACAGAAAATCTTTAGACAGAAAACTACATCATGGAAGGAATTATCCCCCAATCTAAGAAACATGGAAGAACCGTCTAAGTTCAGTAAGGCTTTGTAATATTTATTATTGAATAGATGAAACATCAAGTCCATAATTATGTGATCTTGATGCATGTATGTACTGCACCAATAATGTATTAATAATCACTGACCCACCCACGAAGTCTAAATAATATCAGACTTATCATTCATCAACACATCTCATTATGTACTATACAGGTACATTACTCATCACCAATAAGTTACAAATATCTGTGTATATGTCTATTTATAGGTATATTCACATTCAAAATCTAACACTTAAAGATGTTATTGAAGCATTAAGACAAAAGCTCAGGGTATTTAGCACGAAAAACGGTCGAAAGATCGATACTACACTGTAATATTCACTGAATAAAAAACTTGAAAAATTCCAAAAAAAACTAAGGATTTTCTACTTTTTATACCGATATGTGTGTCTACACATCTGATGGAGATTTGATCCAAGTTGGGTAGGATTTAATCATGTTCATCTTGACGCAGGGCTTCATAAAAGCCTGTTCTTGTATTTCGGTGGCCCGCTGAAATTCTCAGCTTGATTTTCAAAACCTGTGGATTGACGTGGATCTATTTTGATCACTCATTATCATGTATCCCCTGAATATCACCAGTTTTACTTTCACTGAGAAATGGCAACAAATGGTTTAAACTTACAATAAAATTAAAGCTATAATAATATTATTGTAAAGGTAAAGAGTAAATAGTTGTTGATTATAATTCAAGATCAGGTAACACAAGAGTAAGCATAGGCAATAAGAGTAAGACACGCACAGGTGCTCCGTGATGTATGTAAGGACAATAAAGAATAGTCAGTTGGATCTTTAACATCAAAGCCTCTAGTCTCAATTCATTGCGTTTTTAATCCCCAGATTCATTACCATTTGAATATAGAATTAGAATTAGAATTAGAAAACATTTTATTTCAGTTGATAACTGCGATTAGGGGCACGTCTCCGGCAGTTGGGAGGTTTCCCTGGCCCCCTTTCTATTTACAGTTTGGATGTAGAGGACATTACTGGGGCATTCGATGAATGCGACAGCTCTCTACAAATTACATATGGAAAAATAAAATATTTTACAGGTGTTTGCAAATATGTCTGCGTTTTACAGTGTTCTTTTACTCTGAATGACAGTGAGTATTCAATCATAAATACGTCTTAATTTTAACAGTTTCAAATGAAATATTGATTGTTCCAGATTAATATACATCCATCGCTATTCATAAGTTATATATCTTGATATAACTAAACCCCTTGATATGAAGCTGTTAGATCATGTAATGTAATAATGACGTAACAGTGTGTAATCCCTTCATGACCATTAATTATCATTAATCATTATTGTTATATTTTCCAGAAGCTAGACATTAATTATTTGCACTATTGTCAATAGAGTTAATTCACAATTTGTTAAAGTTGGTAAACTTGAAGAGATACTGGTCGACCCGGCCATGTTTGCACTAGGAATGCAGGACTGACATGGTGTTGACTCTAAGCTAGCTCTCATAACGATCTCACCCCCACCCACCCCACGCCCCCTCCCCCACACTCCGACACTGCACCCAGTCTTGTTCACTTGTAATAGATAATATGTCATGTGTTTCAGGAAAATGAGCCACAAGTTAAGATAAGATAAGATAAGAGGCCGCTACCTTTTACTCAATAAAGAGTAATTGTAATTTCAGAATAATGCTAATCAATTAAATTATACCATCAACTCAAAGTCTGGTGAGGATGTATTTTAAAATACAATATAAACAGACAGATAAAAAAGAAGTTGATAGTTCTCAAAGGGTTTTATTTATAAGATCTCTTCTATCCCCGCCTACCACCCCTCCTCCCATCCTCTTCCCATCTCCCTCCTATCCCTCTTCTATCCCATCCTCTTCCCATCTCCTTCCTAACCCTCTTCTATCCCCTCCTCCCTGTCCTGTCCCTGTCCCTCGCCCTCCCATCCAATCACTCTTCTATCCCCTCCTCCTATCGCCTTCTCTCCTTGCCCTCCCATCCCTCCTCTATCCCATCCTCCTATCCTTCCTCTATTCCATCCTCCCATCCCTCCTCTATCCCATCCTCCCATCCCTCCTCTCCCACCCTCCCATCCCTCCTCTATCCCATCCTCCTATCCTTCCTATATCCCATCCTCCCATCCCTCCTCTATCCCATCCTCCCATCCCTCCTCTATCCCATCCTCCCATCCCTCTTCTATTCCATCCTCCTATCCTTCCTATATCCCATCCTCCTATCCTTCCTCTATCCCATCCTCCCATCCCTCCTCTATTCCATCCTCCCATCCCTCCTCTATCCCATCCTCCCATCCCTCCTCTATCCCATCCCCCTATCCTTCCTCTATCCCATCCTCCCATCCCTCCTCTATCCCATCCTCCCATCCCTCCTCTATCCCATCCCCCTATCCTTCCTCTATCCCATCCTCCCATCCCTCCTCTATCCCATCCTCCCATCCCTCCTCTATCCCATCCTCCCATCCTTCCTCTATCCCATCCTCCCATCCCTTCTCTATCCCATCCTCCCATCCCTCCTCTATCCAATCCTCCCATCCTTCCTCTATCCCATCCTCCTATCTCCTATCTCCTCCTATCCCTCTTCTATTCCCTGCTCCTCCTATCTCCTCCTATCCATCCCCAGCCTTTTCAAGAGACAACAACATTATTCCAGAATAACTCCTGAGCTGACAGTGAGTGTTACCATGACAATTCCTGATAGGCCGGCAAAACCTGGTATCTCTTACACAACTGTCTGCATTTTAAACATTTTAATCTGATTTTAATCAGGACGTCATCATTTCTTTTGCCAGATTTCAATAATTTTATTCTTGCACTATTTTGCATCAGTGAGGGAGGTGGGCGATAATCTGACAGTCTGTCAACGCTTCCTGCCATAAACATAACACAAGATTGCATCTCCATTGAAGTGTCTCGTTTAGTCTGTATCTGGTCCTCTCCTGAAATATTGGCCAGGGAATAAGGGAATATGGAAGCTGTTAATTAGAATCGGCATCAAAGCTTCACCCTAATATCCAGTGTGCAGGCTAGGCCCAAAGATGAGAGAGTACCTTCAAATGGAGGGAAAGCCTCTCGCTTCAATCCGAAAAGTGCCATTATAATTCCATTAAAACTGCAAAATGTCATTGTAATCCCATTTAGAACGCCTAGTCCTTGGCCAGGAAACCGATTAGCGAAGTAGGCGTCCAATTACTGACATACCACTCTAATCTGATCTGAGGGTTTGGGCCTGGACCGTGTGTGCTAAGGGTATTTGTGTGGATAAATTTAAATGGATTTAATCGATAACATTTTAATGATTATTTAACTTGCATAGGTTTGTGCCATTGTAGTTTGTATAAAATGTAAAAATTGTCTCGGAATAAACACTTTAAAAAATGTCCCAGGCTAAAATCCAGGAAAATGAGTCACAAGTCGCAAAAAAAAGATTTTGAGATCTCAGCATATTTGAAAAAAAGAGATCAAGCGGATTCCAATGAAAGTAAACAATAGGCAATTAAACAAGTATTTCCATATAATTTTTAAGTCTTATATTTTTAGTTTGAAAAAATGTTTCCAATATGTCTTGGTGGACAATTACTAGTAAAGTAGCTAAATCTACTCCATACTCTAACCTTAAAAAGGCATGAATATATTCAATACACAGTTCTGAAATTTGGTGCAAGTATTCATGCTATAACAAGCGTGAGGCAACCTAAAAATAAAAACATTCCCACAAATACATCTTGTGAATAAATCATCTTGAATAATAGCATTTCTGCGACTTGTGACTCCTTCTCCTGCAACACATCACATATATTATGACTTTTTATGCCACGGGGCCCTGGCCATAGTTTCACAATCTAACCCATGGTATATACAGGGATATTTCTATGATTTCCTCACTTCTGTAATCAATACTCTTTAGTCTCTAGAACAGCCATAAACCAGTTTAGGCTCAGAGGTTCTTTGATTTGTTTTTTATTTAGAATGTTTATAGAGCAAATCAATAGGTCAAATAATTTTACAAGTAGTCAAGTACAATGAAGATATATAGTCATTTCGCAAATCAATTTCAACCTAGGCATGGGCTTACGGGTATGATTCATTGCTGAATTCCATGCTTTTCTGTCCACTAATATGACACAGCGAACCTTCAAACTGAGGATAACCTGTGGCTCCGAACCGCAAAATGCTATTAGAATCCTATAAGGACGCCTATACCAGGGCCGGGAAATCCCTCATTGGATGAATGACATACCTATCAGTCTACTTATTCACAGAATAGACTTATTCACAGAATCTCTTTGTTCGAATGTTCTAATATTTAGGGGGTTTAGCAATGAGTGTTGTATAGATTCATGCACCAAATTTCCAGACAGTGTATTAAATAGATCCTTGTATTTCGAAGGTCATCCTATAGATTACATTTGATCTCATATCTTCAAATATAATGATATCTCAAATCCTCTTTTTGCGCTTTGTGGCCCATTTTCCTGTGACGTATCACATTTTAGGATCATAGATGTGTAGTCAAAATTACTCAAAGCCAGGTCATTAACCCTTTAAGGACGATATTTCAGAAAGATCTGTTCATTTTTTGTTAAGTTATGGCCCCTTCTATCAATATCAAACAATATCAGACAGCAATGCCTATAGACTGCATAAATGGGTCAGATTTTCTGAAAATGTACAATTCATCTTCACCAATCATCTCAAATATTTCACATTTAAGACATAAATGAGCTTCAAAATGCAGTTTAACAGAACAGAACTGATACTTTAAATCAATGTGATACCAAATATACTCAGATATACCCGGTATTCTTCATATTTCAACCAACTTTAGCAGAATCTACTAAATGTGTTGAGCTGCCAATTGTACATTTTCTGAAAATCTGACCCAAATGCAGCCTCCCGTCCTCAATGGGTTAATCATCCTGGAAGAAGTGGAAATCTACCTGACAGCGACCAACCAGATAATGTATTTGCAATCAAATCCATCTTGTCAAAGATAAATGTTCAGTTGTAATTGAAATTGCAGATGAGAAATATTGCACCCCAGGTTTCATTGATAACACTGACATATCGATCATATCAGGGGCGGCTTTCATAAAAGTTTTTCAAGCTGATGTGAGTTTTGATCGACTCGTGTGTTGAATGAATATGCATGGTTATTTATGTATTCTCAAAGATTTGTGATGTGTTTCAGGAAAATGAGTCACAAGATGATATTTCCAAAGTGATTTATTCACAAGATCTCTTTGTAGGATTGTAGGAATGTTCTCAACATTGGGGTGCTTAACGCTCCCCGTTATATAAAGACATGGACTAAATCTCAAGACAGTGCATTAAATATAATCATGCATTTCCAAGGTCATCTTATACAGTATAATTAGTTACTTTACAACTAATTGTCCACCAAACGATATTGCTAATTTTTCAAAAATAAAATATCTTATTAGATGTCTTAATGAGCAGTATCATTGGAAACGACTTGATCTTATCTTTTTGAATATAGTGATGACTTAAAATCTATTTTTTGCGACTTGTGACTCATTTTACTAAAACACATCACATTTCATTCAATCCTGCCCTTTTCCTTAACCGATGTTCCCATTCAGAAGGAGACTAAGCCAGTGGCAGGGTGATAAGCAGGTAGCTTAATTTATCCCTGATCATCCCTGTAATGTGGTATATAGTGTTGGGCAAAGGCCAACTTTTGTATCAATTTCCCTCAAAATCATGAAAAAGATGTAGAACTGTTTACAATGGATGAAACACATGAATAACCTCAACCTTTAGCCGGGAATCCACGAGGTGATTTAAAAGCCCTATCTCCGTTATAAACGCCCATAAAAACGCCCAAGTACGCCCTTATTTTATGGGCGTCCATCTGGACGCTCAAGGACGCTCAGCTTGAACATGTTCATATCAAGCGTCCAGATTCCACGCTTTTCCATTTTTTTATTTGTTTTAGAAAATATTATATTCAGGTCTATAACATTTTCACACGTATATAGTATGAATATTTTCAGGACAGCCTGATCGAATTAACAGATGGAGAAAAAAAGTTTATACATCAACACTACTAAGGACAGTACATGATAAGAGTACATTTACATATTCTATATAAGCTAACTTTATATATTTAATTTTATTAATACTACTTTTAGATACGATGTAATAAAAAAAGAAGAAAGTTAAAAACAATGATTCCAACTCATTTCACCTCATCAATGGCGAGTTTTTGAGAGGAAGAAAAATTAAGAAACATAATAAAACAGTTTTACCGACGCCGTGCTCTTTCATATTAACCATTAATAATCAAGAATACATCATGTATTTATACATTACATTAAATTTGGTACAGACGCCCATGTCAATTTCAAACGCCAGATCACAGAATTAAATGGCTAGAATATCACTCAACAAAACGCCCAGTGCCCTGGACGCGAAACACCCTGTATAGCTATATGGATTCACGGTTTTTCAGGTGACTTGCACAGCGCTTGTCTGTTACGTACATTCTGGGGGAAATTCAATCCAATTCTAACATGCAAATATTTGCATGCCTCGCTCAAATGCATGAGTTTGAATCAACAACCCTTTACTCATGACGCCCTCGTTCGTAGTTGTAAAAAATGGTCCTGGGTAAGACCTTAAAGTGCCTTTCTGTCTCTTTCCTCTCTCTCCCTCTCCCTTCTTCTCTATCTCTATCTCTATTTTCTTGGTATGATCATAAACTGCCTCCCTCTCAGCTCTCCCGCCCTTGATATAACACTTCAAAGTGTTGATAAAGGCGTAAAGCAACCAATCTCACTCACTCACTCACTCGTAGTTGTAACTTTGAGAGGGTGTATAATCGGGCAATGCAACCTTATCGTACATGGGTCAGATTTTCAGAAAATGTACAATTCCTCTTCACCAATCCTCTCAACTAAACCAAATTTTAGACGAAAATAAAATTCAAAATATAGTTCAACCTAACCAAACAGATTGCTAAAACCAATGCAATACCGAATATACTCGAATTAACCTAGTATTGACCAAATTGCAGCCTAATTCAGCAGAATTTACTGAATGTGTACAGCTGCCAATTGTACATTTTTGAAAATCTGGCCCACATGGTGCAATGCAGGTACACCCAAGTACTTGAGGCGACCGTGGTAAGGGACAAGGGACGTTATAAACACTCTGGAAGAAGAGATCCTTGATTTGCACAGTCAATACAACCAACATTATCGAGGGGAATAATAGGAAGGAAAGAAATAAGCAAGTGCCAAGTGATAATGAAGCGGTGGGAGTTGGTGGATGAGGGGGAGGAGGAGGCTGTAATGATAGCGTCCTGACCAGTACTCCAACACGTCGCCAGCCATGAGACGCTGGTATTAGTGAGGCACTGGAGGAGATCCCGGGACATAAGGAGGAGTGTAGAGACAACAGTACATGTGTGCTTCTGTCCATATTTCCTGATTAATAAGTTAAGAGTGAGAATCAGAATCAAGAATCAGAGAGTCTACACTCTATGTGAATATATATATGGGTCAGATTTTCAGAAAATGTACAATTCACTTTCACCAATCCTCTCAAATAACCCGCATTTAAGACAAAAATGAGCTTCAAAATGCAGTTTAACATAACAGAACTGATACTTTAAATCAATGTGATACCAAATATACTCAGATATACCCAGTATTCTTCATTTTTCGGCCAAATTTAGCCAAATTTACTGAATGTGTAGAGCTGGCAATTGTACATTTTCTGACGATCTGACCCATATATATATATATATATATATATATATATATATATATATATATATATATATATATATATTTTTTAAAGAAATTGTATTGAGTACATTTCCATGATAACATAGTAATCTCATGATGTTCAATTGAAAAAATTATTTAACAGAGGATAGCGAGAAATAATACATTTTAACTCATTTAAACCATGATAGTTATAATTATATATATAATAAGGTCGCACAACGACGCTTATAGTACAGACATTTACCCATCAGTTGGGCATAAAGACACTGTCGTTGTCTAGCTCATACTACATCACAATAAAAAAAAATGTTCCCATTAATCATAGAAAATTAATTTTAAAAAAATTGTGATGTGTTAAGGGAAAATGAGTTACAAGTCGCAAAATTGATATTTTTCAATGTGTTTTATTCACAAGATCTCTTAGGTGGGATATTCTCAATGTTAGGTGCTTAGCGCTGCTAGTAGCATACATATAAGTACCAAATCTACCAAAGACTGGTTTCTTGGTGGTATCTGAGGTTATCTACAGAAGTATATGAGACCTACCACATTGTGAAAATCTTCCTAATAAAATTGTTTTAAAAAAAAAATATTGTTAATGAGTGTAGGGTTCAAAGGGTTAATCACTTTACTAGTTGTGGACCATTAAGAAATATCCCTAACATTATATTCATGCGTGAACACATTTTAATAAAGAAGTACATGATTATAATATATATTCTTTATATGAGAAGCGTACATTAACTGATATTGTGTGCTGGCTGTATGTATGTAAAAGTTCTATTTGTCTAGCTAGGATTGGAGTAGTTGGTATTCCCACTGGAGGAAAGCCTGGAGGAAAACGCATCAATTGCCTCTAATGTTATGTTGAATTAGGTCCGGTTATAGTGGTCTAATTAGTTGCTTTAGACATACAGGACCTTGTGGGTGAGGGGTGGGGGTGAGGGGTGAGGGGGGTGAGAGATGAGGGGTGGCGGGTGGCGTGGGGGTGATGGGGTGGGGGCGAGGGGTGAGGGGTTGGGTGAGGAGTTAGGGGTGGGGGTGAGAGGATAGGGGTGAGGGTGGGGTGAGCGATGAGGGGTGGGTGGGTGGCGTGGGGGTGAGGGGGTGAGGGCAGGGGGTGATGCGACATAGAGATACAGGACTGTGTATACATGTGTATGAGGAGGCGGGGGTATGGCATGATATGGGTCAGATTTTCAGAAAATGTACAATTCAACTTCAGCAATCTTCTCAAATAACCCACATTTCAGACGAAAACAAATCTTAAAATACAGTTCAACCTAACCAAACAGATTGTGCGAATCAATGCAATGCAGAATATTCTCGAATTTACCAAGTATTGACCAAATTGCAGCCTAATTTAGCAGAATTTACTAAATGTTTACAGCTGCCAATTGTACATTTTCTGAAAATCTGACCCATTTAGCGATACAGGGCCTTTAGTGGGTACAGGAAAGCCTGGAGTACATGGTCAGGGATAGGGCTGGTGGGGCACGCAATTAAATCATGAGGTTGTGTTGGTTAGGCTGGTCTAAAGCCACAGAACAAAACCGAGGCAACGCCGAGGTCTTATTCTGGAGCCCATAGACCTGGCCAAAGCAAATAAACCTCATGATCTAATGGCTTTAGTTACCAGTTGTTGGGATGTTACTGTCATTGACAACATATTATAAATAATTTCGAAGCAAAATGAACCAGTGGAAGGCCACAAGCTTGCCGTTTTTAGTAGTAAATATTGTTCTTTATTTTTGTTCTTTATTTTTGTTGATTTTTGTTGATGAAGCGAACGTCCAACACTAGTAGGTTTGGTCTGTAGGTCTACAGCTTCCCCAACAAATGGCAACTAAGGAGCATTAATATGAGGCATACAGGCATAGTCTACTAAGCTGATTGTCATGCGATTCTCACTGAAGTTAGTGGAAAAGAGTTGGCGAAGTGGACATGGCCCTTAAGAAATCTTTTCAAATAACTATTTGGTGTAGGGCTCATCAAAGAAGAAACATAATAGTAGTAGTTCTAGTATTAGGCCCTAATAGTAGAAATAGCAGTAGTAATAATAATATTAGTGTTAGTAGTAGTAGTATTAGTAGTAGTAATAGTAATATCAGTAGCAATAGTGTATTGGCGATTCAAGATAGTAGGGAGATTTAGCAACCACAACGAACCAACACAACACTAACACATCCACTAACTATTTGTACTTTTCTACCGCTGTGGGGATATCTCGCAAGGCGCTAGGCCGAGGGCATCTGCATTACAGGCCTCTCGAGATATCAAATATTGAAATATCAAATCCAATATTTTGTGACTTGTGACTAAATTTTCTATAACACATCACATATTTATATATACAAAGATGCCACATGGGGGCATTCACCCTCGCCCCCCCCCCCCCCACACACACACACACTAACCCACCTAAGTTGGACCAAAGCCCTGCCCATATTGCGGACTAAATTGGAAACATAAGGCCCGGGCTTTATTGAATGTCCCAGTACTCGGAGCGCAACCGGAACTGGAAACACGTCATAAACAGCGGCCTTCCCATGATGCCGAGCGGCGAGGGCGAGTTAATCATTCCCCTATCATCTCCTAGTGGTGGCAAATATTTTTATAAGCACTAAAATAAATTGATAGTGTCCAGTAAGTAGTATTTATGTGATTTATGCTAGTGATTATGGGGCGTATATGTAATAAGATTGCAGTAAATATTATAATTAATGCACTCGGTCTAATAATGTGCGCACTGAAGGGTCATGTACGACTGGAAATACAACAAAGTTATGGCATACGGGTGAAGTGGCTAGATAATGTACAATTCATCTTCACAAATTCTCTCAAATAACGCAAATTCCAGACGAAAATACAGTTCAAAATACAGTTTAACTTAACCAAAGCGATTGCTAGAATCAATGCAATGCCGAATAAACACGAATTTACCTAGCATTAACCAAATTTTAGGCTAATTTGCAGAATTTCTGAAATGTGTAGAGCAGCCAATTGTACATCATTTTGAAGATCTGACCCATACACATTTGAAAAGCGGAGACAGTAAAAATAGCAATTAGTATTAGTACTTTGTGTTGGAGTGAGGTATAGTTTGCAACTAGTTGACCTATACACAAAAAGAAAACAATGCCAAATTAAATGTTTCTCTAAATATAAAATATGTACCAATGGATGAACTTTATTAATTCCTGCGTAGTTCCTGTGAATTGTACAGTTATTAGTTTTTATATTTTTATTGTTATGAATAAGGTTTATTTAAACAATTGAACCTCTGTGCAGTCCAGGGCCAAACTCTCAAATCAGATGAGAATGGTATGTCAATGATTGGACGCCTACTTCGCTAATCGGTTTCGAGGCCTAGGATTAGGCGTTCTGATGGGAATATGATAATGACATTTTGCGGTCTTAGTGAAATTACAATGGCACTGTGCGGCTTGCATGGGCGAGAGTTTTTCCCTTCGTTCGAAGGGACTCTCTCCTGTTTGGGCCTAGACTGTGTATATCTATGAGAGAACAAAATCCTGAGGTCATCGGCGACTGGAGAGATACAACGACCCCCTGTGAGTTATACAGATATTGTTTTATACTATTTGTATTGTTTTTATTAAGGTTTATTTAAATAATAAAACTTGCATATGTCTATACTACGAAATGCTGGAATCCCAGGCTACCACCCCATCACCCCACCACCCCACCACCCCACAACCCACATTTTATAACCACCTGATTGGCCAACCACATAAACATAGGTGTAACTGATTGCTGGACCCCGTTGGTATATTTTACTACCCTTTCATAGGAAACATCCCACCACCCATGGCATTATTTATGGCTACTTATAAATCATCAGAAATATAAATGACAATTTAACACATTGCCCACATTTTAGCAACAACCATTGCTATTAACGGCTAACGAAACCTTGCTGAAAAACATTTATTTTTAAGTGAGAACTGGATTAGAACGGAAAGCCAAGGTGTGTTTAGCAAGATTTGTTTACAAAAAAAGTAATATTAAACTTCAAACATATGTCTCACTTGTTTACTATCATTAGAATCTCATTGATATAATCATTCTAAATATGATGGTATCCTAAAATCTCACTTTTGGGTGACTCATTTTCCTGAAAGACATTATATATGTAAATGGTGATGTAAGTTCATTCTATAACCTCGAGGTAACTTTGATTCACATTTCTTTAATTATTCTTTCACTGTCTGCTGTAAATGTAGAGGATTTTGTGTTTTCAGTGAATAGACGGCAGTCTGAAGGCTCTATGAAACTAAAGAGAAAGCGACAAACAAAAAGGAAGTGGGGTGGTTGCTTATAGAGTGCAACAAAAAGAGAAAGCATAACAGGGCAAAGAAATATATATGAATGGAACAAGTAAAAAAGATAGAAGATAGAGAGTGGGGGCAACGAGGGCAAAGGGAACATAGAGAGGAAAGTAGAGAGATAAAGTCATAATAAACTAAGCTAGGTAGGGAAAAGGGGAGGATACAGAAAAAAACACAGCAGAAACAGGGAGGAGTGAGGGGAGCGGTGAGAAATAAAAGAGACACAGACCGACAGAAACAGAAACAGTAAAGTATCGCGTAAAACAAAGAGATTCAATGAGACACAAGGACAGAAAAAAGAGAGAGAGGAGTGAGTGAGGCAAGGGAGTGAGCGAGGCAAGGGAGTGAGCGAGGCGAGAGAGGGCGAGAGGGGGCAGAGGGAGAGAGAGAGAGAATGAGAGGGAGAAACAAAGAGTTTCAATGAGACAAAAGCAAGAAACGGAGACAAGAGAGAAAAGAGAGAGAGGAGTGAGACAGGCGAGAGATGTAGAGAGGGGAGAGAGGGGAAGAGAGAAAAGGAAGAGAGAAAAGGGAGAGAGAAAAGGGGAGAGAAAAGGGGAGAGGGGGATGAGGGAGGGGATTAGAGAAATGGGAGAGGGGAGAGAGAAAGAGAGAGAGGGAAAGAGAGGGAGGGAGAAGGGGAGAGGGAGGGAGAGATAGGGGGAGAGAGAGGGAGGGAGAGGGAACGAGAGGGGAGAGGGGGAGAGGGAGGGAAAGAGAGAGAGGAAAAGAGAGGGAAAGAGAGAGAGGAAAAGAGAGGGAGAGAGAGGGAGAGAGAGAGGGAGAGAGAGGGGGAGAGTGAGGGAGAGATCGGAGGAGAGAGAGGGAGGGAAAGGGAAAGAGAGGGAGAGAGGAGGAGAGGGAGAGAGAAAGGGGGCTGAGAGAAGGGGAGAGAGGGAAGAGGGAGGGGGTGAGAGAGGGGAGAGATAAAGAGAGGGAGGGAGAGAGAGAAAGAGAGAGAGAGAGAGATAATGACATTCTGGGGTTAAACGAAGCAAGTACAGAAAGACAGTTCTTAGTGCGGAAGCGTCAACGTCCTACTGCACGAAGTTGCCCCCTTGGAAGACGCTAACTGGGTCAGATCATCAGAAAATTACATTTGGCAACTCTACACATTTGACTAAATTCTGCTAAATTAAACTAAAAAGGGATAAATACTAAACATATTTGAGTATATTTGGTAATGTGTTGGTCATAAATATCATTTTGGCTATGGTGAACTGTGTTTTGAACCTCATTTCTGCCTTAAATTTGGGTTATCACAGAAAATTGGTGAGGGCAAATTCTACATTTTCAGACGATCTGACCCATCTTTGACTTTCTTCACCACCCAGTTAATTTATTAGCAGTATCACCCACTGAGTGGGTGCTTCCTACAATAGACCCTGAATCCTGAATGTTTTTTAATCAAGTGATTAGAAACGTCCATTGCAGTCAACATTTCCAGATCTGTACTCAATAAATCGGATGGAATTAGGGTGTAAAAGACTCACTCGCGGCCATTTCTATTCTTCGCCGTCTGCCCCATTGCTCTATAGCGCGATTTGGCATAGTTTGGCCTAAAATGGATTGCTATTTCCAACACTTGATGCTTAATTGTGATGTGTTTCAGGAAAATGAGTCATATAAGTAGCAAAATTGATATTTTTCAAAGTGTTATTCTCACAAGATCAGATTAATGGAATGATCTGATTCTTAGAGAGTTTATCACTTAGACTTATATCAATCGGTGTATCAAATTTCAGGACCATCTATATAATATATCCTTTAGTTTTAAAGGTCCTCATACGGACTACATTTAGTTACTTTACTGTTTATTGACCCCAAGAAATATTGGAAACTTTTTTTTCAAAAACGAAAATATCAAACTTAAAATCTAGTAATACTTATAAGATTATTAGACTGTTTACTATCATTGGAATCAGCTTGATCTCATCTTTTCAAATCTAATGGTATCTCAAAATCTATTTTAGCGACTTATGACTCATTTTCCTGAAACACATCATAATTGGTTATTTTTGGAGATGTACTAATGAAGTTTTCCCAACTGTGGTATTTTGGTTGAATCATAAGCATGAATAACTGTTGCTGTTTAAGTTAGTATATTTCTTCTTGTATAATGCTAGGCAATGCACGAAAACATTGACCACGTCGACATTCGTCTTTATTATTATGATTAAATGTATGGCCTTTGTTTGTAATAAAAAACTGGGAGAAAAAATACTGATCGGCAAAAGCTGATCATTTGTGGCGTCTCTTTGTGCGTTAAACACGAGGAAAGCAAGATTATTGATACCTAAGTTTCGTTCAGAACGACTTTGAATATAGTTGACCATTTTCCCAGACTACTTCATTAACAAATTATTGATAATTCCGATCAATATCAGTTCATTAGATGACAATGGCCCGTAAGTGAATACAACAAAATATACAAGTCATGATTTTAAACGTATTTTATTACGTTATGGCGTTATTTCGTTATCCGTGATACAAATAGTATACATAGATATTTGTTTGAAGTACATATTGTTGCCTGGAAATCTTTGTCACAAAACTACTTAGTAATGTTAACTAATTGCTAAACTTGTCGACCGGATACCAATCTTCGCAGTTATATTCATCTTTAAACGATGATTACTTTGTTATTTTCTTGTTGATCTTATCGTACTTTGTAAATTCTGCTTTTCAATTATTGTCCCTATAAGAAATGATGTTGCGTGGCATCCATAGGAAGAGCTGGCACGCCAGAATTGGCCTACCACTTATTTCTGTACCAATCAGACAATAGAAGAATATTTGAATTGAATTGAATTGAATTACCGCCAGGGCGCATCATTCTTGAAACGCTAATGAGGTATATAATAGACTTATTAATAAACAGTAAATATTGTGCATTTATATTAAACCTTGGATGGGAATGATGCTTAAGATGGAGACATGAATGTTGTATCAGAACATGTACTTAGCATTCAGGCCATCCCAGCATATTGGGCAAGATCGGTAGAAAATGTACAATTGGCCTTCACCAATCAGATGCTTTGAATCAACAGATGATTTGAATCAACCCAATACCAAATATACGGGTCAGATTTTCAGAAAATGTACAATTCACCTTCACCAATCTTCTCAAATAACCCAAATTTAATGCATAAATCAGGTTCAAATTTCAGTTCAACCTAATCAAACAGACTGCTAGAATCAATGCAATGCCGAATATACTCGAATTTACCAAGTATTGGCCAAATTGCAGCCTTATTTAGCAGGTTTTACTAAATGTGTACAGCTGCCAATTGTACATTTTCTGAAAATCTGACCCATACCAAGTATTTATAATAGTTCAGCCTAATTCAGTAGAATTTACTAAATGAGTGGAGCTGACGACTGTACATTTTCTGACGATCTGACCCATGCAATTAATAGACAAAATTGACTTCTGGCAGTGTAAGAGGTGGTTAAAGAGATAAGCAGTCTTACACTACCAGAAGTCAATTTTGTATTTATTATACCTCTCCCAAGGTTTTTGGTAAAACAATAGTGAAAATTCTATGGGAATTAGGGTCGGGCACCAAGCCCTGTTTCCCACTCGGTTTGTTTACTTTCTCACTTCCGGCCCGCCTCATTTATTTTCAGGTCTACAAAACTTGGGCGAACATTGGCCTGTTTTTTTGGGGTTTTTTTTTATAAAATTCCGCCAGAGGTCAATATGATATGTAAATATCTCCCAGGGGTATTATAATAAGTGATACAGTCAATATGAGCACAAAATGCTGCTCTATATCATATTGTGATATTCTGACATATTGCTTACTTGTACTTAAGCAAGAATCTTTTTACATTTAAGTTTGTTTCGTAGATCTTGCTGACAAGTAATTGACAAGTATTTTGTATTTTGTTAACACGTTTGCAACCGACCATTGCCAAATATACAGCTGTATTGTCTCTGTCCCATGAGCAGCAGCTGTTGTTTTGCTTAGAAGGAAGGAAGAGCTGGTTATAATGGCCCTGTTTCCCCATGGTTGATTGCAAAGAGCAGCTCGCTGGGCAAAGGGTTGACAGGTCCTTTTCATAAATAGAAGTACAAAATCCCCCACTTTTCCCTCTTAGGGACAAAGGAATCACGTGTCAACTACCTTTTGGACAGACTATAGTTGGTTTTATTGTGCATTCCATATCATAATATCCAGCAATTGAGCTAGAGTCTCTAACTTGTGGCTACCATCTATAGCGCGATTTTACAGCAGCATTTTCTATGTAGTAAAATATCCATTAGTTTTAAAAGCTCAATGCGTGCCTACTCCCTGCTAGACGAGTGGGTAATTAAAGCATTCAGTAAAAACTCATTATGTGTTTTTGCTCCAGAGACTGGTGTATATTTTATTGTTGGGAATCCGGTGATGTGCTGCCAATGCATTAAATGGATATGTACATATAAAGGGTTGTGATGGGTTTCAGGAATATGTGATGGGTTTCAGAAAAAGGTGTTAAAGTCGTAAAATTGGATTTTGTGATATTATCATATTTGAATAGATGAGACCAAGGGGATTCCAATGAATATAAACAGTAAGGGTATCTGATAAGTATTTCTATATTTTAAGTTTGATATTTTTATTTCTGAAAAAAATGTTTTCAATATTTTTGGGTGGACAATTACTATTAAAGCAGCTAATAAACTCCATGGGATGACCCTATAAATGCATGACAATATTTGATACACATTTGATACACATTTGTCTTGCAATGAGATCAAGCCGATTCCAATGATAGTAAACAGTAGGCCACAGGTAATCTGTATTTCTACATTTTAAGTTTGATATTTATATTTTTTAAAGAAAGTTTGGAATATTTCTTGATAGACATTTACTAGTAAAGTAGCTAAATAAACTCTATACGATCACCTCAGAAATGGATATATTTAACGCACCGTCCTGAAATTTGTGACATAGATTTATATGACTATAAGGTCGCTAAACCCTGCAAAAATCAAACCTTTTTAACAAAGAGATCTCGTAAAATAAACACTTGCGACGCATCACAAATGAAAATGTTTTAATCCTGCCCCTATAAAAACAAATCGTTGACGTGGTTTTATATATATTTCTCTTGCCTTTCTATACCTGCACTCTCAAACATCAGTTAAAAACAAAATATGTTCTACATTTTCTTCCATTCCATCTAAAAGTAATTTGACCGAAGTGTTATCATCACACATCACTTATATTGCAATAGCGCAATGTTACACTATGAGTGCCTCTAATAAAGTGTATGGGTCAGATCATCAGATAATGTACAATTGGCAACTCTACACATTTAGTCACTTCTGCTAAATCAGATTGAAAAGAGATAAATACTTCGCATATCTGAGTATATTTGGTATTGCGTTTGTCATTTTGGCTATGGTGAACTGTGTTTTGAACTTCATTTCATTTCTGCCTTGAACTTGGAATATTTGAGATAATTGGTGAATGTGAATTGTACAATTTCTGACGATCTGACCCATAGTGAGACTTTTAAACTCATGGAATACTACCAATAAACTGTGAGAGTGGGGACTGTTGAGGATGGACTTGCTTTCCTTAAAGATGCACTCTCAGTTAATTAACGTCAGTCAAAATCTAGACATTTTCAACTTTTTTGTTCCTTTCTTTTCTTAAGGTCATTTAACCACAATTTCGGGGGATTTTGTCCAGTTGTTTTTGTTACAGGACTGTTAAATCATTTGTATTTGGAGTACCCCCCCCCCCCTCCCGAATCCCTTCCTATGGTGACTGGCGGCAGTTTTCTCACAGTGAGTACACTTCACATCAGTGTATAAACATAGAACAACAGCAGAATATCGATGAACTCAATCTTACTAGTCATAATAAGAGTAAATCTGATGAGATTTGTTTTGTCAAAATAGCAGAGAATGCAGCTTCAAACATTACCAACCACATTAGAATACTTATCCCCTCTGGCTGTATATTTGTGAAAATTAAGAATGCATTGAAATAGCCAGATTGTAGTAATTGCACCGGCCCTGTACATTAACATGTGTTTTATTGCAGTAAGCTACGAGGCCCATTTGGCAATATATATGGGTCAGATTTTCAGAAAATGTACAATTGGCAGCTGTACACATTTGGTAAATTCTGCTAAATTAGGCTGCAATTTGGTCAATACTAGGTAAATTCGAGTAAATTCGGAATTGCATTAATTCTAGCAATCTGTTTGGTTAGGTTGAACTGAGTTTTGAGCTTTATTTTCGTCTGAAATGTGGGTTATTTGGGAAGATTGGTGACGGCGAATTGTACATTTTCTGAAAATCTGACTCATATGGGAAGGAGCCATTTGTTGTGTTGACTTTTTTCCTTCCCTTAGCAGAACTCCACTCCCTCATGCAATGATTGTATGTTTTACATACATCCACTTCTCCACTTCAAAGCCAATGTTCTATAAAAGGCCCATATGGACATCCTGAAAGCTGGCCTCACATTATAGATCGCGTCGTTAAAGCTGTACTCTCAGTTGTAATCAAGCACAACTTAACATTTTCTACTGTTTGTAATGTTTCTTTCCAACCAATCAAAAAGTCATTTGAGCACAAGTTTGGAGGATTTTCTCCGGTTGTTTTTGCCACAGGGCTCCATAAAAGTCCACGTTTGTATTTAGGAGAAATCCTTTCCTGCAGAGGATTTGCTTATTATCGCTCACTTGCGGTTGTTTTCCCTCGACCGATTTGATTTCAAGTCCGTGTATAAAGATATATGGGTCAGATTTTCAGAAAATGTACAATTCAACTTTGCCGATCTTCTCAAATACCACAAATTTCAGACGAAAATAAAGTTCAAAATACAGTTCAACCTAACCAAACAGATTGCTAGAATCACTGCTATGCCAAATGTACTCGAATTTACCTAGTATTGACCAAATTGCAGCCTAATTTAGCAAACTTTACTAAATGTGTACAGCTGCCAATTGTACATTTTCTGAAAATCTGACCCTTATAATGAGGGAGTTTAGGCGGGAAACGATGACCGGTCAGATAAAAGCACCATATTTGGTACAAAGGTGGGACTGGGGGAACTAAAGACTTTATTGTAGGCTCCTCGGAAAAAATTCAATATGGCCGCCCGGAATCAATTATTTTCCAAAATGGCTGGCCTTCGTAATATAACAGCAGCACTATAATATTGATAGCTTCAGTCCTATGAGTGACATTTTGAGTAAATTTGGTAATGGTTCTTAAGTGGTCGTAATAGCTGGCAATGCAGCATGGCGCTCCAATGTTTCATATTGTTTATTCTCAGAAATTGTTATGGAAATTCGTAGACATGAATATATATTTGGCTTCCTATTCTTACTAACAATGTGGGTCAGATCATTAGAAAATGTAAAAATTGGCAACTCTACACATTTAGTAAATTCAGCTAAACCAGACTGAAAATGGACAAACACTCCTCATATCTGAGTATATTTGGTATTGTGTTGATTACGAATATCATTTGGCTATGAAGAACCGTGTTTTGAACTTCATTTCGGTCTCGAATTTGGATTATTTGAGAAAATTGGTGAAGGTGAATTGTACATTTTCTGACGATCTGACCCATGTAGAGTAACTGCCTGTGCAACGCTAGTAATGTGGCCTCCTTACCCACTCATCGCTAAGGAGTAGAACAACTAGAGACCGCCAGTGTTTTTATACCAATACTTTGGCTATAGCCTCTGGCATTTTCTCTTGTGGAAATAGGAACTGCTTAAGGCTTCCAGGAAATTAAATCTTGGTAATATTTTATCAGTGCAGTGCGCGCTTGGTATAGAGTTGCATAACCAAGAGTGAGTTTAACCAATATATTATTACCAGGTGTACTGTTACAAGAGTGCTTTACATTCTTTATATGGGTCAGATTTTCAGAAAATGTACAATTGGTAGCTCTACACTTTTAGGAAATTTTCCTAAATTAGTCTGGAAAATGAAGAATACCGGGTATATCTGAGTATATTTGGTATCGTATTGATTTAAAGTATCAGTTCTGTTGTGTTAAACTGCATTTTGAAGCTTATTTTTGCCTTAAATTTGGGTTATTTGAGAGGATTTGTGAAGGCGAATTGTACATTTTCTGAAAATCTGACCCATATATTGTCTCAGGCGGACCTCTGAACAAGGATCAATGGGTCAGGTCACCAGAAAATGTATAATTGGCAGCTCTACACATTCATCAGATTCTGCTAAATTAGGCTCAGAAATGATAAATTTATACTAGCTATATCTGGGTATATATCGGTACTGTGTTGATTCAATGGATCTGTTTGGTCATGTTGAATTGTGTTCTAAGTCTCATTTTTATATCAAATTTGGTTTATTTCGGAAGGTTTCTGAGTGTGAATTGTGCACTTTCTGGAAATGTCACCCCAAAGGTTTTGTTCTAACTAAGATACATAAGCTACTTACCGGAGATTACCGAGTGTCTATCATCAACTCCCAAGTGTACTTAATTGAAACTCACCTACAAGAGAAACAAGAAGTTAAGTCATCATTGTGATTTATAAATGTAGACAGAGTGTTGTTATAAATTCATGAATATTGGTCAGAGACAACAGCACAAAGCTTAATTATGGGTCAAATCGCCTGAAAATGTACAATTCGCCTTCACCAATCCTCTCAAAAAACCCGAATTCAAGACAGAAATGAAGTTCAAAATACAGTTCAACATATCAAAATATTATATTATATTCATTATAACATTATGATTCAACTCATTACCAAATATAATCAAATATACTTAATATTTATCATTTAATTTTGAAAAATTTAATAAGGTGTTGATGTGCCAATTGTACATTTTCTGGCTATTTCACCCTTTTACAATAGTTTGCCAGTTTGAGTACTTTCACCAGAGGAAAATTTATCCGTTGTTTCTTTCCTTTGTCCATACAAGAAGCCACAGGCATTGGAAAACAAAGTACGACTATGAGAATTGGTACATAGATTAGTACATGCCATAAAAATACTGTTCCAAAACTCTGACTACATAGAAATAAATACAGGTTTACTAACGAATTGCTGAACTGATTTACTATATATGCTTTATTGATATAAATAGAAAACATTTTGGAGGAATTTAATTTGAGGAATTTAATTTGAATTTCAGGCCTTAAACTTGGTAAAATTTCATCCGTTGCATACGACACATAACTCAGTAGTGAAATCCGCACTATGCAAACTCTCTCTAGCTACGTTGTTCACAGAGCAATGTATGTAACCTTATAAAGCATAGCTCTATCAACTATGATATTATGATAATGACATCATTTTATTCATTATGTCCTCTTTATCGCCCCCTTTAATTTTCAAGTGAGAAACATAGAGGATATATATTTATTTGATACGTTAATTGTGTAAACAAATCTTATAAATTAAAATCATTTTAATCAATCTGTCTTGGTACGATACACTTCATTCGAAACGCTACATGAAAATTGTATTTGACTATATCTCCATTGACCACTTGATAAATGTGATTACAAGTAAAAGTAACTAAGATATACTCCATAGGATGATCTTTGTGAAACACAATGATATATATTTAATGCAGTCTTGAAATTTGATTCATGTATTCACATGACTTGAGGCGCTAAACCACCCAAAAGAGACAACATTTTAACAAAGAGATCTCATGAATAAACCACTTTGAAAAATATGAATTTTGCGACTTGTGACTCATTTTCCTGGAACACATCACTTTAAGTGAATAAAATGGATGGAAATAAATGCTTCTTTATCAACACCAACAATGTGAGACTGTTGGAGACAGAATGAGAGGCAGGGAAGGACAAAGAGGAGACTCCATTCCAACTAGCCGGCTACCTATAGGCAGAGTGACAGTCAGTTGGACACTGGGGACTGGGCCATTTACTATCATTATGCTTAATGTATAGAGCTCATAGGCCGTTACATTGTCAAGATAAGATATTTATAGCAAAGATATGACAGAATAGTAATAACCATACGTATAAACATGCTCACTCTAACCGTGTAATAGTATTGCCATGGTTATACACCAATGTGTCTACACATGCCTCCCCATCAAACACAGATGGGTCAGATTTTCAGAACATGTACAATTCAACTTCACCAATCTTCTCAAGTAACCCAAATTTCAGACCAAAATAAAGTTCAAAATACAGTTCAACCTAACCAAACAGATTGCTAGAATCAATGCAATGCCAAATATACTCGAATTTACCTAGTATTGACCAAATTTCAGCCTGATTTAACAGACTTTACTAAATGTGTAGAGATGCCAATTGAACATTTCCTGAAAATCAGACCCAGATATTAACAATGTCTTGTTATTAGACATTGTTTGACCAAATTCTGAGGTAATCACAATAAGTCAACTCTGACTCAGCAAACAGTGATGTCACTGGCCTTCTACATAGCTTCCTGACTAGACATCATTGCCTATCAACAGAATCAGATATAGACAAATTAATGGCATTAAATGTTTATTTTCTGGAGGGTTCAATTTGGAGGAATTTAACGCCGCATTCTTAGCTAAGATCGATAACAAACTAAAGAATGTTCTGGATTGATTCTCCAATATGTTTGGGAGGATATTTTCCAGTTATGCTACAGGGCTTCATAAAATACTACATTTATAGTTCGGAGACCCTTTCCTGCGATAGCATCACTTAATAGATCAATTAACCTTCAAATATATTATTATAATTGAATTTTTATTCCGTCAATTCTACATACAATTCTTTATACATAAAAAAGCAGCAGAGTATTGATAACTTCAGCCTTGTAAGTCATAATATGAGTTCATTTTGAGATATATTATTGACCCGTTTAGAAGGGAGGCTATTCCATTTTGTTTTTAAACTTTATTTTGGTCTTCCTACCACCTGCCTTAAATTTAAATGATTCAAAGATAAGATAATATTAGTAAACGGGTAGTACTTCATGTAATTTCTATTCAATTCCTCCATCCCTTCTCCTATTCTTTTTCACTCCCATCTTTATAATCCAGGCTGCGGTGACATTGCATCAGCCCAGTAAACCCAGCTGCTGTAAGTGGGTCGAAGGGTGCCATTTTCCGAATGAAATCGCATCGAAATAGCTTCAAAATCACTTCATTGGAAAATTATTTTGGTGAAGACAATACCCAGGTAACCTCACTTGAGATCTATGTAAGCCACCCTGAAAGTTAGAGCTTTGTACCTGCAGCCAGTAAAAAGCCTTTTATAACTTTGTGCAGAGCATTGAATGTCGTAAATCCACAATTAATATAGTGTGGATGAGCGTTAGTTGTTATGGTTATTTATATATGTCGACGGGGAAAGGGGTGGGGACCGTGAGGGGGGGGGGTGTACCTAAGAGTTTCTTTAGATTTCTTTTTAGACTCTTTAGATTTCTTCATATTTCCTCCTAAGTGAACATGGAGAAAAGAGGAGTTTTATTGAAGTACACCCCCCTTAATCCTCATTGTAAGGGGTACAACATCGGATTTCACAACACATACTCAAATCCAATCGCTTGCCAAAATAGAGATTATTTTGATAATGGCCTCGAAGATATGTAAAAGTTGTGTAAGCTCTTATTTGAGGAATTTCCACTGACTATAGTTGTATAAGCGTTTAGGCGGGGAGGCCTTCGCTACGGAATGATAACATTACACCCGGGTCAGATCATCAGAAAATGTACAATTGGCAACTCTACACATTTTAGTAAACCACTGCTAAATCAG